>OMLM01000667.1:4519-29749 GCA_900302695.1 Helostoma temminkii
TCCTCTCTGCAGTTGACTTTAAGCAATAAAAAGTGGAGACAGCAAGTATGTGTGATGCCTCTAAGCTATTGTGCATTTCCCTGAAATCAAAACCACCCAGAGAGCAATTTAAGCAAATACTATAAATAAAATATAAATAAAAAATATATATATAAATACTGTAGAGCGTCTGATGTAAAGGCTAAGAAGAGGAAACTACCACAAATTCACAACACACATACACACACACACCCACACACACACACACACCATGAGATGACTTGCAGGACAGCTCTATAGAGTCTATATGAACCACTGACAAATGTTGCACTGCTAGTAAACCAAAACGCATAAAGCTTCCCTCTACCCCCTGTCACCAGAGCACCCAATCACACACTCGCAGTACATATTCATTAGACAGGCTGCAGGCGACACGTGCACTTTACAAAGCACCAGTAATTTGTCAAATCACTCTTTTCTGATCAGCGATGGTAATCTATGCCTTGAGGCAAGCTTGTGCCACTGCGGAATTGGTTAAAACACACGTGCTGGAGCACAATACAACCGGATTCTAGTGAACTTTCTGCACTGAAATCAAATGAAGATAAAAAAAACACCGGATTTCCATTTAAATATTCACTGATGCTTCGTTCGTGCGTAATTTGTCACCATTTGTTTAACTTACTGCGTGCATTCAAATATTTCCAAGTGAGCTGTCAACCCTTATTCAACCAACTAAGTGCAAAACGTTTACCTGCAATACGATTAGTCTCCTGCACAATTTAAACAGTCTATTTGTAATTTGGACACTTGTTCATCTTTCCTTTCAAAGGCACCTCTCATATCCAAATTACGCACATATGATACTTTCAGTAACTACAGGTTACAGCGTCACAAAAGAACAGAGACATTAATACAGAGCACCTTTGTGTCAATAAACTAGCGTGGCATTTATTCAACATCTAAATGAACAGTCTCCATATCATTAATGGACTCACCTTTCCCCCTGTTTCTCCGTTTGCAAACGAGTCTTCACTCGAGAGTGGTGTGAATCAAGGGGGTAAATAGCGGAGCTCCTCCCAAGCTGGAGCGCCTAGTGAGCATCTTGTGTTCGACTGTGCGTTACTGACACAGGTCCACAGGATTCAGTGTGAGCGTCCACAGCGGCTCCAGGGACTGTGTCTGGGAGATCTGGGCAGGGATTGCCCAGTGAGGCATCAGTGTAGTTTAATTTTCTCTTCATTATTCAGTAAAGACATTTTTATAAATATCCCATATGACACATGCCAACACAATTTTATCAGCTTATTACCCTTTGCTCTTTTATCTAAATGAATTATCCACTTCATTTCCAGTAAGGCGTTACACTTAATTTGTCTCTTACAAAAATCTGGAATGTATGGGTTATAAATCAGTAATTATATATTGCTTTATTTGCTTTGTCATTGATTACAACTGATCTAATTGAGCAGTCAAATAAGCAACAGAGATTGCTCAACAGTCACATTGTGCAACCAGCCATTGTTTAATTGCAAGGAACCACTTAATTCTTCTGTTGATTCCCTGTAAAGACAATGAAGACAAATATCTAATCCCTTTCTGTGAGCAGTATGACTTCCTTAAACAAACTGAAGTTCTTGATGAAAGCATTGGTATTTTTAGTCTGAGCCATAAGCACACATGCAAAGACATTTTTGGGTGTCAGACGATATTGAACTGTAATATATTTGAAGTGAGATGTTTCGAATGTCAATTAATATTTCATTATTCTGACTATGTAATTTGGCTAAACGGTTGATGGTCTCCAAGACATCTGACAGGAAGGTTCGACATGAAATACAAAGGAAAAAAGCCACACAAAAAAATGTTAAATCTTAACAAATGTTTAAGCAAGAATTATTTACATGTAGGCAGTCTGCAACCTCCATGTCTCTGTGAGGTTATCAGGCCCTTATCAGGAGTTGTATTAGGAATCCGTGTTAGACTGTTAGTTTAAATTAGACATAAACAAAGGAGCTTTACCCAATTTGAAAAACATTTCTATGCATTTTGTAAATGTGACAAAAGAACAGGAAGTCATCTCTTCCCTGTGAATTTTTCTGCATTTCCCTTGAGTTATTAGATTTACCCAGCCTGTCCCATCCCTGCTTTATTTAGTATTTAGTGTCATCTTGGTGGGATTTTATTTGATGATTCAATAATTGGTGCACTGATTGATGCAGCAGCAGAGATTACTCTGATCGATTTGGGCATGCTGTCTCTCAGCCTCAATTTATTCTTTCAATTATGAGGGCTGTCCCCCGGCCACATGCAGTGCATCACTCTTCACGCAGTGTTGGTGGCTCTCACACTCTGATAGAGGATTTCTATCTTTGCTATAAACCTGCTTCTCTCCAACTAAAAAAAAGCTCTTGCATTATTGTGCTGTACATCTCTGCACTCTTAGCATCTACATGCACATAATTACTATGTATTTTTGGGTCATTCTCTATTTGATCACAGTTTCTGCTCAGTTCCTCCAAAAGCACTGGTTCCACTGATCTGATGACAGCTCTGATGAACCATTACTGAGACATATTTACCATCAGTGAAACATGGAGGTGGAAACGTGATGATCTGGGGATGCTTTGGCAATGGGAGAGCAACTACAGGGTCATTTTACTTTGCACACTGAGTTCAGCGTACTTGTCACAGAGAGCCTGTTAAGTCCCCAGCCTGTGAAAACAGTTGTATAACCCCTTCAGTGGCTCTAAGCCACCAAACACTGTCTAAAACTGTTATACTGACAACATCAAACTATTTTTTGAAGGAGAAGGTTCTATGCTACAAACTTGGAGGTGACTGTAATGCATGTACACACATACTTAATAGGTAGGGTCTAATGGCAGTAAGTAACTAAGTACATTAAGTACTGTACTTAAGTACAACACTGAGGTACTTGTACTTTACTTTAATGTTTTGATTTATTTTACTCTTATGCTGCTACTTTAGAGGAAATATTGTTCTCTTATTCCACTACATTTGTTTGACTGTATTAGTTGTTAATTTTTCTAGATGTCTAAGTAAAAGTATATAAATCAGCTAATAAATATTGATGTATTATTGATGGATTAGCCACCTGCTTCTACATGAAGTTGTTAAAATTGCTGCTGTGGCCATTTCAATCAAAATATAATGATTTAGCATTTCTTTAATATAAATATATACTAGTAACATATAGGTGTGAAGATGGGCTTAAAGCAACATAAATATAATCGATAAGGGATGTCATTTACAGAAATTTTAAATGAATAATTAATTAGGTAAAATAATGACAAAGTATGTTGCAGTAGCTATTCCCTAGGGGTTTAGTCAGACTGACCTTGGCTTGTCAGTAGGAAGGAAGTGAAAAATGCTTACTCTCAGCTCCTCATACATCAGCTCTCTGCGAGCAGAAACAGAAAGGTGTTAAGTGGAGAGGCACAGAAGTCACTCACTGATTGAGCTACACAGTAAGCCCCGCCTCCTCCTGTTTAAACCGACCCCTATCGACCAATTATGATCATGGGTTTAGGGCGGGGAGCATGCGCAGTAAACACGTATGTTTTTTCTCTAGCCGTAAAACAAGAACGTCGCAGGTAGAGGGACCTTGAGGTATTTTGCTACACATTTCTCCGCTCAACTAGCAACGTAAGTTCATTAAAGAGTGAAGTTAACGTTGAATATAATCCCTGTATGGCTGTTTTTGTGTTTTATGTTGCTGAAAACTAGCTAAGCACTGGCAGGCTCCAGGCAGCGTAACACCAAACATCTGACCAAAGTTGCTTAGCTAGCTTACAGAGTCCCGTGATACATCATCTGGTTTATACTCCTTCTAACACCGATTAACGTTTAGACTTGAACTGGCTGCAGTTCACACCTGACGTGAGTGCTTATTAAAGAGTCAGTGGAGTATTATTTGCATCGTTTAAAGTATTGGACTGAGGAGTAGAAGTGCACCACCCACTGTGCTGGACTCATATTTACATAACGAACTAGGTCTCAAGAACAACCCCAGGTCTGTTTGCTGTAAAATCTGAAGATGATTTAATCCGTGTCAGCCGACTTAAATTAGACAGTAAACCGTCTTCACAAACGGAGTGTTCATTTCTCCCTGTTTGTTTCTTTTTCCTAACATTTGCTTTCACTTCCTTACTGTGAACAGGCTCTGTATGAAAGCACCATGGCTGCTGCTCCTGTTGCTACATCTGCCAAAAGCAGCCTAAGAGAGGACCTGACATGTGCCATATGCTGTGACTTGTTCCGGGAGCCTGTCATGTTGGCCTGCATGCACCACTTCTGCAAACCCTGCATCTCCAGGTACTGGAGAGGAACACAGGGGCCTGTAACCTGCCCACAGTGCAGAAAGGAGTTCACCACCAAGCATTTCCAGACCAACTACCTAGTTGCAGCCATGGTGGAGAAGGTCAGGGCCGCCACCTCAGACTCTTACACCCAGAACCTGGAGGTGAGTTCAGTTTCCTCTTCACTTTATTTTTAACTATGACCCTTTTGCTTAACTTCCATGCCTTTTACTGTTGTTCAGCTGGAAATCATTATTTGGCGTTTGTCATTCTTATACAAATAACCATATGATCCAAAGTAAACAGAACGATTAATAATGAGCGTTTTTTGGTTGTATAAGTTGAGTACCATTCTATATTTATGTCCATATCTGTGTTTATTTCACCTTAGTTCCACCCTGCACATATCTCACTTGAATTGCTCAGGACAAAGGTCACTTCCCTCTCTCTTTTATTATACTTGGTCTGACAGACTGTATGACTGAACCACATCAGGGAGGCTAATATACACAGACAAATAAACACACCTAACACTCTAACACAACATCTCTCCAAAATTCCTGTAATAAATCTCACATTTGTTACTTGTATTGTTTTTTATACTGTGTCAGCGTGGTGTTTTAAACCTTATGATTATTTCTGAAGTAATAGTTGCATTTTGGGGGAAAAAAATTGGAAAAGCACTCTTGCTGAGATTTAGATGAGATAACTGAAGACTTGCTCTGACCAAAAGGTAATATCATCAGTCAAACCCCTGAACCACTAATGTACTGGTCTATTACAGAAACAACTGAAAAAGACTTTAGAGAGCCATCGCCTGAAGAAGGAGGACTACATCAACAGTATTCGCAGAGACCAAGACAAGATGGATACCATAAAGGTACAGTGCTCTCTTGAGGGATAGCAGCACTTAACAGATAAGAATGCACATGTCCCTTCCTAATGGCTGTTTGCTGTATATTGGCGTGCATACTTAGTGGTGTTTGCAAATGTGGTAAGTGACAGTTTGCGCTTTGATATAAACAACGTAATGTTCTTGCGCTTGGATACATACATGCATTTTTATATTATTCTATATTTGCATTTACAGAAAGCAGTGGTGCATCACACACTAGTAAAAAGTTTAATTCGCTTAAACAGTTGACAAGACTGTGCTTCATCATGTGACAAAGAGGAGGAAGCAGCAGAAACAAAAATGTACCTAATGTGTTTGAAACAGATGGAACGAGTTTTAGTTAAATTGTGCATGATGTGATGAAATGATGAACAGGAAGTACTTTGTAGTTGTTTGACACATAGATCAGTGATGCTAAATGGAGCTTGCTTTTTTCACTATGGAAATTTACAACTTTACCGGTTTATTTTCGCCTTATACAAAAATGTAAATGGTTTAAGGAAATGGGCTTCAATTCAATTTCCTAGTAAAGTCAGCTAATTTAGGATAAGTGTGTTTTTGTGTTGAGTTATTTAGTGCTTTAATGAAAAGAGACATTTGATATCTCAGCTAATGTCTGACAATGAAAACACAGAAAAATGTGGTTCACTCTTTGGCTGTAAAGATTCTCAGTCATCTAGGTCAGTGGTTCTCAAGCCACCCTGGCCTGCTTGTTTTCCAGCTATTCCTGCACTTAAAGCTTCTGATTGGCTGACCACACCTGACCCAGGTAATCAGCAGTGGGTAGGACAGGGATAGTTGGAAAACAAGCAGGATAGGGTGCCTTACAGACCAGGGCTGAGAACCACTGATCTAGGTGTGTGTTTTTCTGTGGCAGCTTGACTTGCTTTAAGTCCTTGAAGACGTTCCACCTCTCATCTATTTGAAAAAAAAAAAAAGGAGTCTGAGCACTTCTACAACAGACAGGAAAGAAAAAAAGGGACAAACGAAACAGAATTGATATTCTGTATGTTCTTGGTGCGTCTGAAAATCTTGGGAGCCCACTGAAGCAGAAACTTGTGCACCCCAAGGACAAAATACCCAGACACAGAGAAATGTATTGTAACGTGCCATGAAAAAGTATTCGCCCCCATTTGCCTTTTTCTTATTTTGATGCCTTACAACCTAGAATTTAAATTTATTTTTATTTGGCACAAAAATAAGAAATCTACACACAGTAAAATTAAATAACATATTCTAAAAAATAAAAAACAGAAAACATAGGTGTGAAACTATTCACCCCTTCAAAGTTAATACTGTAGAGCCACTTTTTCAACATTCCCTGTACCTGCTGATGGAAAAACACCCCCATAGCGTGATACTGCCACCACCATGCTTCACTGTGGGGACAGTGTTGTGAAGTGTTGGGTTTGTGTCAGACATAATATTTCCTTTGATGGCCAAAAAGTTCAGTTTTAGTCTCATCTGACTGGGGAGTCTTACCCGTGTGCTTTGGCCAACTCAAGACCTTCCTTCCTGTTTTTCTTGCTATGTTTCTTCCCCTTTGCTATGATGAATTATATGATTAACTTCTGTTATTTAATTTTTTTTAAAATCCCATTTATACTTTTAATTATAAAAAAAAACTATACTTTTTTTCCTTACCCGTTTTGGGGAGGTCCTTGGTCTTCGTTGTGCTGCTTGCTTGATGCTGCCTTTTGCTCAGTGGTGCTGCAGACTCTGCAGCTTTTCAGAGGTGGACTTAATTTAACTAATTCTGTGACTTTTAAGGTAGTACCAGAACTTACTTAGGCGCTTCATAGCAAAGGGCGTAAATACAAATGCACACATCAGTTTTTAGTTTTTTATTTTTTAAATTCTAAAGTTTTTTTAAAATTATATTATCAACTTAGACTATTTTGTGTAGAATTTTTTTTTTTTAAGAAATAAAAATCTAATTAAATTCCAGGTCGTACTGCAACAAAATAAGAAAGAGGTGAATACTTTTTCAAGGCACTGTATATACACACATCACTGAGAGGTCACACTGTTACACTCATAACCTGGAAGCTCCCAGTACAACCACAGTTTTACCTGTGGCCACTGAGCAGCTCCATTGAAGCACTTGGGGGTTTCAGGGACTTGTTCAAGGGCACCACAGTGGTGTTCATGAGGAATGGACAGGTGGTGTTTTTTTCCTTGTCCCACCCAGGTCTAACCTGCCGATCTGGGAATTAAACCGAGTTTGTGACCTTCCAACGACAAGCTCACTTCTCTAACCTTTGGAGCACCACTGTCCAAGTGCAGTTCAGTGCAGCGAAGAATGTACAGATTTATCGATAATACTGACTAGGAATGAGTTTCACAAACAATATGGCATAACACAGGAGCCCCAGTTCCTCAGGACTAGACTCAGCAGGCCATCTGCACCTGAAAGACAAGGGCCACTCCTTTGAAGACAGCAATGATCACATTCTTGACAGAGGTAGTATGAATGTGGCATAAAGGAAGGCATTCATGTCAAGGTTGCCCAACCCTACCTCAAGGAGGTAGCCTAAAGCATAATCTGTCACCAACTTACAGTGCAATTTTTTCATCACTACCACGTTCACACTTCATTTGTAAGCCTGCTATTCCAGCCAGTCAGCCAGAAATAATGATAAAGCCTGTTGGATGAGAGGCAGAAGTTAACTTAAAGCAAGTCCAGTTGCCACCTAACCCTAACAAGACCTTTGGGGCGGTACACAATACAAATCATTAGCTAGCTACAGAGTCTAGTGATGCACAATCTGATTTCACCTGTGTTCTTGAACTGTAACTTGAGTCCTCTGTGCTTCAGAGAGTTGCCGCAGATCTGCAGACTCGTGTTAAAGGAGAGTTCAGAGCTCTCCATCAGATCCTGCATGATGAGGAGGCCTGTATGCTGGAGCAGCTAAAGAGAGAGCAGGACGTGGAGTTGGAAAATGTCCAGCGCCACCTGGAAGTCATCAAGCTGGCCGTGAGGGAGCTGGAGGAGAATATGAGAACGCTCCAGCAGGCCAGCGCTGCCACTGAGAACATTGTGCTGACTGAGGTGAGGTCTCAACTAGTTACTAAAAGTGTTGCTGTAATAAAATTTATTTAAAATTCTATTGCATCAGAGTAGCTGTCAAGCTGTGAGTATGTAGATCACATCTGAACTTCAAATAAAACCCACCGGTCATTGACTTATGCATCACTGTAAAACATAATAACTTGATTTCTTTAATTTTCCTTCTCCATAGCTCCCACAGCTAAGGTAAGTGTTTATTCCTCGACATTTTTTCAAGGCTTATCATAAGCTTATTGAAATTCTACCTAAATTTAGTGTAATCTTTGCAAAGAATAAATTGCTAGAACTGAGTGCATGTTTGCTTTTTTGACAGCACACATGTGCAGGTGGATATTGCCCCAGAATTTGATGTTATTGCTTTCAGCAACAAATACATGGGCCCATTACAGTATATCACATGGAGAAAGATGTTCAAGTCTTTGAAACCAGGTAATTTCCACTCTGATGTGCTTCATTAGACACACACAGTTTTGATCTGATGGCTGGTTTTGACTTATTAATGGTTGTAACTATGGAGAAATCACCAGAATATTACAGTATATAGAGATGAAACCATTGTATCACAGTTATTTGAAATCTGATGCATATTTTGAGTCTTGACATTTAATGAGTTGTTTCACCCCAAAGGTCCCTCACCATTAACCTTCGATGTTGACACCGCTCACCCGAGCATTTACATCTCCAGGGACAAAACTATGGCAGTCGAAAGTGGTGATGTGATTTCATATGTGAGCAGCAATAGGCGTTTTCTCCAGTGTGTTAACATTCTGGCTGCACAGGGCTTCAACTCAGGCCAGCACTACTGGGAGGTAGAAGTGGGGTGCAAAAGCAAGTGGGATCTAGGCGTGGCCTCAGAGGCCGTAGACAGGCATTCGCGGATCAAGCTGAGCCCTGAAACTGGCTACTGGACTCTGCGGCTCCGAAACGGGAATGAATACTCCGCTGGCACTCAGCCTTGGACGAGACTACAGCTCAGCTCGTCACCTCGGAGGCTTGGGGTCCTCTTAGACTGCGAGGAGAGGAGGGTGTCCTTCTACGATGCCGACCATATGCGTCTGCTCTACTCGTTCACCAATGGGCCAGTGGGCAAGGTGTACCCCTTCTTCAGCCCGTGCATCAGTGGCAGCACACAGAAAGCTCAGCCAATCAGACTCCTCCACTACCCTCCTGTGACTTTGTCGGGTTAAGATGGCCGCTGTCAGTAAAAGCTTTTCTGTATGTAAGAGGTGTCCTTTCACTTATTGACCAAAGACTTATCTTCCAGCCACTGAAATACAGCACTGCTGTATCACAAGAAATTCACATTTCAGATTGTTACTACTTCCCATGGTTTAATAAGCAGATGGTTTGGATGGTTTGATTTTTCTGTCTGAAATTAACATTAAAAGTCTTGAAATGTCATGAATATTTCCATGCTCAACACAAAAAATTCCTTTGTCCTTTAATCATAATCTCACAAGGCAGAAGCAATCAGTAGAGATGTCTCTAAAAACTGTTCAGCTATCTTTTAAACATAGAAGCATCATATTATATTTTATGATGCACTGTTAAACTGAGTATCTATAATAGATGTAGATAACTGACCTTTGAAATGATAATTATCTCTCATTAAATCAGAGTATCTGTGGAATTATTAAAAGCTTTTTTTTTTTCTTCTTCAACTTGCAGTTGAGTATTATCAGCAGGACAGAATCATGTACAGTGAGATTTTGTATTTGATTAAATGATTCATGTTTTATACATTGGTCTCAGATGAAACTATGTTGCCTGTATAATTTTTTTTTACACAAATGTAACTGCACAGCTGATGTGTTTGTTCATATTTGTGCATAAATTTTTGTGCCTAAATTTGAACACACAGTATAATGCACTATTAATTTCTTATGACTCGGACTAAAATGTAGTTCTGAAGAACTCTATGCAGTATGCCATACATTGCTGTTATTAGATGTCAGTTACATATTTTATTATTTCCCAAATTCCAACTCAAGCAATTATTGTAAAAAAGAAAATGTTGATGAAAATAATAAACACGACTGTTGTTGGGTAAACACTGTCTTCGAATCTTTTCTGCAGCTGTGACACTGCACACTTCCATGACCTCGCTTCAAATAATCAAGGATGTTATTAAGTATCATCAAAGCAGAACACACATCTATGAACGCTGTGGTTGGTGATGATCCAAACCCATTTAACAAGAGCGACTGTGCAGGGTTGTTGACTCCTGCACCTGGACTGGAACTTTTGAATACATGCGCCATCTCTGATAGTTGAACGGCAAGAATAGACAGGGCTTATCTTCACGAACACACAAGAGCACCGATGTCCTGTTTCCTCCTGCCAGGTGAAAGGTCAAACAAACAGAGTGACAGTGGCGATGCGTCCTGGCCTCTTGACAGGCCACAGAGACGTGCTGAAGCAGGATGCTGCTGCCTCCCCTGCTGATTGGAAAAGTGGTGCAATGAACATGGAATGGGTGCGCTTACAACACATGCATCACACTTGTCACTCATTTAGATTTATAACTCAGTTTGAATTTTATTCAGTGCTTTGTAGAGGCAGCAGTTACAGATTTGAGGCTTTAGTCTCTACAGGCGTTGCACACCTGGATATAGGGAACTTAACCCATTCTTCCTGGCAGATCTTCTCACGCTCCGTCAAATTGGAGGGCAGGTTCACTTCAAGGACCTCTCTGTATTTGGCTGTATTTATTCTCCCCTTAATTCTGACCTCAGTCTTCCTGCCTCTTATCCTGAGAAGCTCAGAAAAACAACTATGTACAATCAATGTAATTTGCTACAGATGGACTCCAATCAATATTTAGACACAAATGCACTAAATGCAATCTTATATATTTGCAACATGAAAAGAACTTGAATACTTCCTGAAAACACTGTACATGTGTATAAAATAATAAACAAAGCTGTTTCTCATAGACAGTTGTCACGCAACTCTGCAGTTCCCTTCAGTTCTACCTACATACATTTTTAGCATCTTTCAATTGATAATTTTAGGGTTCAACAGCTAGCGTGAATAGTTTTATTTTTAGGATTTAAAAAAAGGTATGTGTATAGAATTTAAAAAACTGCTTGCAGCTGCAAATACAGATGATTATCACCCAAATCTCTGCGTTAGCTTCATGACTAATTAGTTGGGTAAATAGTTTACACGCAAGCGGGGTCCAGTTCTACGCCTTTTGTTCAAGGAGACTGTCATAACCACTGACTGATCACAAACATGACCTACAACCAACGAGAGAATTTGGCTGCCACAATCAAAAGAAAACACAAAAAGTCTCTCTTGAACAGAGACAGACACTTCAAAGTAGCTTGGCAGAGTGTAGCGCAGTGTCCAAGCTCATGGGCATGAACTTTACTGACAGAGGGAGCGGGCCGCATACATGCTCCACATCCTTCCTATGATAGTAAATGTGGATCTGTAATGTGTTTCCTGACCCGAGGATGGGCCGGATGGTGTGCTGGCACTTCAAGGACAGGTCCTTGAGTCCTCAGTTGTCTCTCAGGATCGAGAAGGATTATAAACTCAAACCTTTTCATCTGACACAGCAGGGGTGGTCATACTATCCTGCATAAGGGCTTTTTGTTTGTTATCACTGTTGTCTGAATGGCTTGTCTGAATGCTTACGTGTGCAGTTTATTTTGTTGGCCGCTTCTTTTTTATGCATTTATGATTTTTATCTGTTTTATGTTTGTAATGAGATTTGGTAACTCTCTGGACAAAGCTTTGTTTGACCATCAAAAATGATTTAGTGTGTTTATTTTCCTCTGAACCAGGGCGCTGTGGGGCTAAAACCGGGGGAACGTTTTAATTACAACCATTCAATCACAACATTGTGTTTTAAAGTCAAGAAAGCGGGCTGCCATAAGGGGTCTAAATGCCTATGCCCACAAAAACATGAAATGATAATTTGACTCCCTGTTATTCCACACACTCGGGATGTTATGTTAGGTTTGTTAAAAAATCACTGAGAATAACAACATAATCATACTGAGAAAAAAATGTTTTCTTGTACATCTTATGGAGTGCTGACTGATGGTTTGACTGCTTTCAGCAGTTCTGAAAGACTGGAGTCAGCCAGCATTATGACTGTAATTGATGTCCAAGTAGAGATACAGTTTTCTATAGATTTGATTTGACTCAGCAGCTCACTGCTGGTGCGGGAAAGCAGAGCTACCTGGGATTGATCAAACTGACTAGAATGGGCATGTCGGCTTTTCTTTGGCTCCTCGACATGTTTGACCTCGAAGCAACAGCTACATCAGACAATGACAAGTAAAACACAAACCAAAACTGTTCCCCAAACTGTGCGTGTGGAGGTTTGCTCCAAGTGCACATGCCTTGTACTCTCTGTGACTTTAAATAAAACAGGGCTGATAGCAGCTCACTATGGACGTGTTGTGTTTTTAGTACATGATTTTGATTCACACCCTGAAGACTCCCTGGGGTCTATGGATGGGGGAGCAGATGGAGTTATTTGGGCTTGGACAAGCCTGTTAGAACTCCCCATGCTGTTTAGTTTCATGGGAGGCATCATTACATCTGACCCTTTGCAAGACTAATTACAGACTGTAAATACAGAACTACTCCCAAGGCACCTCTGCTCAGCTTGTTGAATGTCTAGAAGAATTTGTGTACGTCAACTTTTCAAATTAACTTTCTACCTTCTAATTAACGTCAGACATTTGACCTGAACTGATAAAATTACATTGGCATTGAGAGATGGGTTAGATATACACTTTATACATTAAAAACAGCTGATCAAAGGGACAAAATATCACGTAACGTGCTTTTAATACTTGCTGTGTGGCTCTGCTCTTACTGCGGTATTAGTTTGCTTCCTGTGGTGACGCTGCCGTCTCCCTGTGGTGGCTTTGTAAGACTCTCTGATGGTATGTGAATTACCTGCTGAGCTCTTTGACTTTCAGGATTCATCCAAATGCTTTGAAAAAAAAATTAAAATTAATATCAAACTCCTGTGCACTAAAGCAACAAAGTTTGCTTTGCAACGAATTGCTTTTATACAGCAGCACATCTTTCCATCCCTGAGGTTATAGGGTCGTTGCTGTGCTTTGTATCAATGTTTATTACCCGTATATAATAATATAGCAAGTGATTAGTAGGTCTTAACCGCAGAAGATGAAACGAAAGGTTTCTTGCAGGAAGGAAATTTATCTTGGGTGTTAGGGTGACCTTCCCTCCTACACACACTCTACACCTCTACACACACACACACACACACACACACACTCCAGCTTATTTTATGAACTGCATGGATGGGTGTGCATGCGCTCCAGTCACGAGCAAAGGAAAGGGAAATCATTGTAAATCCCATTCAGTGCGTCCTGTGCATCCTTTTGACAAAACGGGAAAAAATAGTTTTTTTCCCTTTTCCTCAGCATTTCGGCTCTGTCCTCTCTGTGTACAGAGTACAGGCAGGGATCGATTGGCCGAGGTTCACCTGAGTTTTTCCCATCCACGGATATTCATTCAAACCAACTCTGCAGTGTCTCCACCGGCATTAAAAGTACGGACTTAAAAAAAAAATTACACGAAACATCGCTCAAGCTTTCTGCACTTCTGGACCGGAGATCTGGAGATGAAGACAGATTTTCTGCTTTTCTGTCGGACTTGGATTGGAATAGCATTTTTCTCAGGTGAGGAGACTTTTACAGTCTGAAAGTTTGGAGCGCAAAACTTTTTAAATGAAGGAGATCGACCTGATTGTTTACACTGACTTTCAGTAAATAATTGATCTGAAGTTTGTTGAACTTTTGTTTTTAAAGGTTCAATGTTTTACTCATGTTGAGCTGTGGTAGACGTCAGGTAGATCCTGGATTTATATTCATTAATTATGTGTAAATATAAATAACGTTTTAATGCATTGGCAGTCTATCAAAATACGTGACACCCTCCCTCATTAGTCTGCTTTAAATCCATTCTGTTTGCAGTTGCTGTGAATCATTTTCTGCTTGAATAGCCTAGACGGACAATTCATTGCTCATAAATGACTGAAAGTTTTCTCATTGCCTCCCGCGATCGGATCCAGTGGGAGACTTCATGCAAGTCTACATGCAGATAGGCGCTAGGGGGAGATATGCTGTTGTTGTGTTGTGTCCGCAGCTGTTTGTTAATAGATGATGATCTATAGTCCCCTCATTGCTCGATGAAAAGATTGTATTATGTTTAGCCTTTTTAGCCCCACAGTGTATGTTGGCCTATGTAAGTTATGTAGGAGGGGAGCTGGGCTGACTCATCTCTACTGCACCAGCATGTGTGTGTGTGTGTGTAGAGGTGTGTGTGTCTGGGGAGGGACTGATCTGCCTCCATATTTGCTTTTAAAACTCACTTGTCTAAAACAAAACAAACAAACAAAAAACATTGAACTTAATTTCTATCAAACACTGACACAGGACCACCTGAGTGACTATGTTCTTAAATGGCATCATGGCTGAAGTTTGCAGTTTTGTCCACTGTGCTGTATGTTTGAGATGTTAATCTTTCTTGATTGTGCTGAACAGCTGTTCCTAAGGAACAGGGAATACTTCTGTGAGGGGCAGTCGCCATATGGCTGCCCACATCATAACTCCAGGCTGAAGGAAAGGCTCTCGTTCACTGCGCTGTGCTGGCCAAATACTGTACTGTATATTAATTAAAAAAGAGTTTATCATTAATCCATGCCTTGTATCTTGCCATAATGAAGCTCTATTTGATGCTATTGTCATTAACTAATGCACTTCTTAACACATATGGCATATTTGCAGCCCTGCTAATTAATCTACATACTGATTGTTCTCAATTGATGCTGAAAACAGATAAGCAGCAGCACAACAACCTGGAGGCGGAGGAAAACACTGCTTAGTATCAGAGACTTACACTTTTGAATTATAGCCTCACAGCATGTATCTGTGAGACTGACCATAATAAGGTAATGAAGTGAGAGAAGGAGGTCATTAGAGAAGAGGAGTTTGAATGTACATGGGATGTAGAATTATTGCAAAATATTTGTTTTTGGATATTGTCTTCCCTCATGATTTGGGAGAGTGACACATCTCAAAGACAGGATGGACCTTGCACACAACATTATCTGTGTTCAGATTTCAATCCCTTGTGAAAAAGGGCGAGTACTTTTTATGAATAGCTCCTGTTTTTGACACTGAAGTCTAATCTTGAAAAAAAAAAGATTAAATTTGTCATACCTCACATAATATCTAAAAATTCTCAAATTTGTGTTTTCATAAATTTCATAACCCTCATAACTTTCAACAAAAATAAACGTGTGATATTAAAAAGACACTTCAGAGTTGGAGTCTGATGTAAGCATGAGAGCACTGGCTTCCTATCATTCAGAGAGATCAGAGGGGAAGATCAACAAGAGAGACTAGAGTGTAGACCTGCCAGCTCAGAAGTCATTGTCATTTTATTGGGGGAGGATATAATTCACACAGCAGCTGCATTTGTGCAGTTTCGAGATTTCACCCCGAGCCATTTTCTACCATCTTTCTGTCACGCTGTGTCACTGGTTTGAGTTATAGTGGTTCCAAAACATTTAGTGTGGCGCTACAGAGACTCTGTCTTAATTTAAAAAAGATGTCTTGATAGAATTGTTCTGGTATAGGATACTATTGAAGTGGATAAGGACTTGCTGATAACTTTTTTTGTTTTTGTTGCAGCATAAGTAGTTATTAAAACCTTCCCAGTCCAAGAAGGCACATATGAAAGCAGTGGATTTTTTTAAGGCCAAGCTCTAGAGCCAAATGATCTTGGCTCAGTGTGTGTCTTGGGTGCACAGTGTTGATATTGCTTTTAGCCGAGTGTTTTCTGTACGCATACCTCTGCTTGATCAGATCATCCCAGAAATCTGATTCTCAGCTTTGGGTATTATTCTAGTGGTCTACTTATAGAGGTTGAGTTGTTTTAGCCAACAGTATCGCCCTATTCTCAGTGCTAATCTCAGGATTTAACCTCAGGACTCTGAGGAGTGGACCCTCAGTGTCTGTCCTTCAATATCTTGTTCTGTCAGCTGGAGAGCAGCTTGGATGAGAGATGAAGGCTGCTGCTGTTCCATGTGGAAAGCTCTCTGCAGTAAAGTCCAAATAAATAGACAGTCCGGTGCCTTACTCATTACTGGCGTGGAGTAGCATGACTCCTTAGGCATTTGGTTGTTTGGTCACTCACTTTCTCATCAAGCAAAGGTACCAACAACAAGTATGACTAGGGCTGAGAGAGCAGCAAAAGCCAAATATGTGTCTGAGTTGGTGTTAGATTGTGGATGAAAACCATCTGTGGTATTTTTGTTTTTATATTTCTGACCATCTATGTTTTTTTCTGTGCCCAGTTTTTAACCATGCTCTGTGAATGATGTGAAAAACATATTCATGGACATCAATGAATCCACAACTTAGTGTTTATTGACTTGTCCTCTAGTTTCACAATGAAGTTGACATTTTTAGTCATAAATATCTTCATGGGTTCACTTGCTATTAAATTTGGTATAGACATCCAAGATGCCCAGAAAAAACACCTAAAGACTTTCGTGAGCCCCTGACTTTTCACAAGTGCCACCAAAACCAAATGTCATGCTGAAATGTGGTTTTAAGTGATTTATCGAGTTGCTATAATTTTTTTACTTTTAGGTTAAAATACATATTTTGGCAATTCAGTAACTTTTCCTAATAATCAGCTTATATTTTGTCCAATATATTTCTCCAGTATTTTGTGATAACTGTGAATTTCCTGAAATGGCTCACCAGTCTCAGCACTGTTGTTAGTGAGTGTTAGTGATTGTTGGTTTCACAGAATTACAGACATTACAGACACAGCCCCTTCAGTTCTGATGCTGGAGGAGGTTTCCAAAGCTTGGTTTGGCCATCCAACAAGCTGTTCTGATGGAGCACACTGGCAGCTTTAGTCTTGTTATGATGGCGGATCTCTCTAAATAGTCCCCTCATTGCTTGACCCACTACGGCAAAGGACAATTAGTTGTCTGTACAATGCCCCTGCAGTATGACACACAACAGCTTCCCAGTCTTTTCAGAGTATATCGGACTGTTGTCTTTGAGACTAGTTTTTTTTTTTTTTTTACAAAGAAAGCAATTAACACATTTTAGGTGTCCCATCATGGTCTACTGTGCAAATGAAATGCCGGACACATTAGGCTCCCATTTTGTTCCAACAATGTAAAAAAAAAATTTGTATTGTTAAAAAATTCTGCTGCACTTGGAATAGTTACTATGCGCAGTAGGTTTAACCTATTGATTTCCTTTTTCTCTTTCCCTGTCCTTTCCATCATCATGTTGACACAGAGGTTTTGTAATGCAGCACAGCACAAGGGCAGTCTGAAATTAATTTTACTGATGCTTAGCCCACTGAGTACTAAATTGTCCTGTATGCTTCTACTGGTGCTGCAGCTGTGGAGGCAAAAAATGTGTAGAACAATTTTTCTGTTAAACTTAAATGCATTTCATTTGACAAGGAGGTTGGATGGTATGTCATCAACACATTAGACAGCCCAGAATAATAAGGTGGTTTGAATTCACAGCTACAAGTCCAGACAGGACAAGATCAGCTGCTTTAAGAGCAAGTGAAGAAACAATTATTGTAAATAGTGTTGAAAGGAAATTGCATTCGTGTCTATCACCTTTATTGGTTGATCACTCTGCACATGTCCCTAAGGAATAAACATGATCCCGGGACACAGGGTTTTATGAGCATATTACAACACAATGTATTTGTGTTGCTTAGGAACAAGTACATTTTAACAAGAGCCACCATCACTATTACTTTCGAATTGCTGCTCAGTCTCAGGAAGCTATGTGTTTGAAGTCTGTGTAGCATTTCCCTGATCACTCATGCCTCTTGTCTTGTCATTGGATGTTGCTTGAGGTCCATGGGAAAGAGTCCATTGGCAAAGCATGAGGAAATTGCCCGCTTCCTTTCCTTTAGGCATTCAACATCATAATCGTTGACCTGACACTCCCCTCTTGGCCCTTGTTTTCTATGGTAACTTAGACTGTTGAAGACTCATTTAGCTCCTTGAGCCATTTGACATCTTTGTAGCCTGACTCTCCAGGAATTGGGTAACAAGCATGGTAATAGGTCTCCTCAAAGTTTGGCCTCAGAACAGCCGCAGCATTAGTTTTAGGAGCATGTAAGACCTCGCAGCAGGCCTGGATTGTGCTTTGGTGCTTACTTGTACTTAAAAGGATATTTTTTCCAAAATAAATGTCATCACCAGGACCTAGGTCAAACCATTTACCAGAATGTACTTGGCTCCTCTCTCACCAGGGAAACCATTTCTCAACAATAAAAATGATGACCAAAAAAAAAAAAACCCCCACAAAGGAAGAGCTTGAGTTGTCCGGTGAGCCTGTGAGGCAGGTACAGGAAGATTTAGTCAGGGACAGGGGTTTTCAACATAGGAAGCAGGCGCAGATGGCATGTCACTGCATCCTTAATTTTGCACCCCTCCTGTAGCAGGATGTTGGGAAGGCCTAAGTCCTCAAATAGTGGAGAGGACAGGGACATAGTGGATGTCATCCCCCTCTGTAGTAACAATGAAATCAAAGCAGAGCTGCCAGTCAGTCCGTCGCCTGCCTTTGGCCTAGCCTTGTGTCCGGATGACAGAGGAAGTGGACTTTATTTCTTCCAGGGAGAAAGAGGGGGTGTATGTTATGGCTCAAGGCTGGCTGATTCCACATCCAGAGAGCAGGTCTGCTCCGTGGCCTGCTGGCCTCCTGTCCCTCACCGGAAATAGAGGGCATTTCAGATAGCCCTAGGCTTGGATCTTTGCCAGATACTGTGTCACTGAAATAACTTTGTAGCTGCTGTGACACACATTGCTATTTAATTTCAGAAACCTACAGGAAAAGTGTAGTTCAGTTCCCGTTATTACACTGACAATTATGACAATGCATTTGTCTCATAGTGTGACAGTGTGACATCAGGCTTTTCAAATTTTTACATTTCAGATTTATAACCACAGAGTGCATAGCTGCACAACAACATCGCAAGCAATTAATATATGTGCAAGTTTTTGAACAGATCCCATGTTGCCCCATTTCTGCCAAACCAAGACTCTGAGAAAAGCTTTATTTCTTTACACAAAGTTCCTCTTTTCCTGTTCCTGCCATGTGACTGATCAGAGACAAAACCAAAGAAAAGCAAGGAAACGCTAACGGCAACATCTCCTTAACTGTCCATGAAAACGGGAAGTGCAAGAAGCATAAATGTGATAAAGAAAACAGGAAATTTGTTTCCAATGAAGAACACCATGCTGCCTTTCAAGCAAGCTTTAATGTGGCTTGTGTCTTAACGTACCTGCAGAGAGAGGAGCTCTCGTCTTTATGTGTACCTTTGATGCTCTCCACTGCTGCCTGTATCTCGCTCCTTGTCAGATAAGCTTTACATTTTTAACTGGCTTAGAGTACCTTATGGCAGCCAGGCTTCTACCTGTCTGTGATATGATTTATCTTTAGACAGCAGGCGTCCTCTATAGGCTGGGAAGTCCAGTTTCAGTACTCCCTTACACTGGCAAAACCAGAAGTATGAGTCATGAAAAGAGCTCAGCTAAGGATGAGATGAACAAGCATACACAGTGGTATTTATAATACACAGGGGTATTTATATACTTCTGAGTATTTATACACGTTCCATACCACTGTACTCCCACTTACTTGACCAACTGTACACTTAATTTTGCCTAAGCACTAAACACAACATAATGCACTTGTGTAGAAACCAAACTATTGTTTCTTCTGTAATTCTGCAGATATAATGATTTATGGAACGGTTTGAATCGGCACAGTGAATTTGTAAGGTATGTGCCTCATGTGTATGAGTGTAGTTTTTTACTTTTAATGCAAAACATAAGAGTGATTGGGACCCCTCTGTGTTTTATTATGCAAAATAAAAACACATTTTCTGTATTATCAATTTCAAATGTTTTGCACATTTCACATTTGCAAATTGTTGCAAAACCTTGGGATGCATCAGCTTTCTGCACCTCTTCTGAACCTTCAAACCTAAATAAAGAGCTCCTGAGGAGACTCCTCTGGCATGCTGTTTACACATTTCAATTGACAAGTAGCCCGTTACACATTTTTCCTCCCTGTCAGCCAGGTATGTGGAGCTAACACATCAAAGCAGCCTGATGCGCATACTGAGTAAACAGGCACAATTGTCCTTGAAAAATTCAGACGTCTGGCACTTAGATTACATATATATGTACATCTGGCACTTCCATCATGACAGAGGCATGCGGGACAAAAAAGGCTGAAAGGCCAGCTGTGTAAACCAGTGTGTCTATGTAGCTATCTCTGTATAATCACATGGTTGGCATGCCTGAGAGCAACACAAACCAAGCTGTTTTTACTGCCTCATCCTTATCTCAAATATATTTTATGTACTGTAGCAAAGCACTTATCATTTCCTCTCTTTTATTGCTCTTTAAAGCAAATATCCTCCTGAAAAGTTGTTGTAGGCTGCCGAAACCTTCATGTTTGCTTGGCACAGCCAGCTGGAGCTGGTGCGAGGTACACACACACATTACACCCGCAGTGAGAATGGGTTTTCACAACACAGAAATCTCATTTCTCAAGAGCAATGTCAGGTTTTTACAAGGGCATGTTGAGTGAACTGTTTCTCCGACACATAGCTATGTCAAAAGACTGTTGATAAAGAGCCCATTGAAGTCAGAGTTTAACATGTTTCAATCAACCTGTGATCATAGTGTCCCATGTTGTGAAAGTAACAAGCTGATTCACAAGGTTAATGTCTCTTCAAGTGCTCGAAATTTAAAAATTGGCTAGAATATAAAGCTTGACTGCCAAATGCCGCGTTCATCTGTCTGAAGGATTTTACACATACAAACTTGTGTATTTATGTTCTGTGTAACCATATGATAACAGGAGTAAATCAACGTTGGAGGTTCTTGTAGGTTAAAATGTGATGTAGCTTTTTGTTAGGAGAAGCTAATCACCCAAAGCTGCTGCTTATCTCTGCACCACCAGCTGGAATGCATGGGAAACTAAGGGAACCAGGCTCAAATATTGTTTTGGCTCACTGCCCTGTATTCACTTTTGTACAGATAGTTGCTGATCTGTGGTTTGTTTTTGGCTATAAAAGATTATCTGCAAAACTGATTTTAACAATAGGCCATCCCATTAATTTTACACGTTTTATCACACTTCCTGTAATTGATTGATTTTACATTAATTTTAAAACACAAAACAGTCATGATATGAACACACACATTAAACATACAAAATGATGGTGGAAAAAGTAATGGCGTCACTGATTTCATTAAACGTCAACTACAGTCAGGTATTAATATATTTCTGAAGTTTAATAAAAGACCACCATGACGCTCCACAAAAACTACTGGTACAATGTCCTGTGGACAGATGAAACCAAAATGGCATTGTTTGGGAAGAACACACAACATGGTGTGAAGAGAATTGCGGATGCTTTGCTTCCTCTGGTCCACTTACCAGTGTGGAGAAGAAAATGAATTGATGAAGTCTATAAAGGAATTCTATAGGATAATGTCATAGTGTCTGCCTGCAAGTTGAAGCTCAGGAGAAGTGGAGCGATGACCATAAACGTTACTTCTGGTCCCAGCCTCAGCCTAGACCTCAACTCAAAATGCTGTGCTGAGCTGAAGCAGTTCTGTGAGGAAGGGTGGTTTAAAACGTGTTCATGTTTAGTCATGACTGTTTATGTTTTATCAGCTTAATTGTGTTTTTAAATATTGTGTTTGTTGATATTTGTGACCATAGTGGGAAAACTGCAAACAGTGCCATTGTTATTTCCTTGCTTTGCATGAGCATAACAGTCTTATTGAAAGAACTTAAAGTCAATACTGAACCGAAACATGCTGTGTAATTTGCAATATGCTCCAAAACCTATTGCTGCAGTCTTGAGTAAGGAAGTGTAAAGCAGTCACCTTAAACCAGAGTTCACAGCTACAGCTCTGCTTACTCACTCTCTATCAACATAACTGTTTGTGCTGTCCGTTCTCCAGCTGAAATCTCTGTTTAATAACAAAGCTTACACCATATATGGCGACTGCTAACCTTTTTTTTAACTTCACTGTTTAATGCATATAAAGATAAATGAGCTAACCGAGTGATAACAGTCATAACAATCTGTCATGAAATGCAGCATGAAAGGTCACAGCAGGAAAGTGTGTTTATTTTTATGACAAGCCATGCTATCAGCCACAAAATTGCGTGAGTTAATGTGTTTTCTTTGGTATTCACTTTACATGATTGTACATTGAAGCAATGTGTGCTTTTAATTATATTTGACAGAATGCAAACAATTACTAATGGGATTATATATTTTCTCAAACCATTTACATAGCTGACAGGTCTCCATATCTGGTATCTCACAGTTAGGAAACCTAGTGTATAGATTATGCAACACAACCATATGGATTATATCAAGGAATCCTATAGGATTGACATATGACACCAAACATTTTCATCTCTGTGAAACACAGGGAAAAGGAGTATCATAAGCAAAAGTCACCTACAGCATGTAAGCTGTAATCTTCTCACTAACGTTAGTAATGTTTTTGGCTCACAGCCATGCGTCACTCCGCACACATTAAGTTGTGACTTTGCAGTATCTGCTTCAGCAGTTAGGATGACAACAACTAAGAGAGCCAGGGTCCTGATAAATAATACGACACTCATAGACCACGTCAGAGGTGCTGGGCTCAGAGTACCAGCACATTTGTCATGGACTGTATCAGCTGAATGATCTGTGTAATGTTTTGCTTGACTTCAAAGAGCTCTTAGCTGGCTCCAAGTGGGTATAATGCCCTTCCTTTCCCACTGGTGTGACACTCTTGCTGCACTGCGATAGACAAGTTAATCTTATTGTATGCTGGATCATTTCAAATAGCCAAGTTAAATGCTGTTCTTTTACAGTTAATGTTGTTTTCTCCCACACAGACCTCCACTTGCCTTGGTGTTTAATGTTTTAGGGCGTACTGGTCATTTGTGACATTTCATAAAAATCAAAAACAAAGTCTATCAGTGTGAGATTTTTAGCCAGATTTTTCACATTATTCTTTGTTGATATTTATAATGAAGTTATTATTTCAGGTAATTCTGAAGGCATATGATTTTGTTTGTACAGAATGAAGAAAATAATATTCATGAGTTAAGTGGCAAAGAAAAATGTATATTTAAGTGCTCGAAAGTACATAGCATTGCATGTACTGCAAGTCCAATGTCCACTCTCCTTTTAACTCTGATTTGACACCACAGACTCAAGAGAAAAATATCTGGTCTGCGAAAGTGAACGAGAAAACCAAAAGAATGAGCGGAAAAACGCTAAAAATCTCTGTAGTGCTGAGGAGAACTAGTCAAGTAAGGCTCTGTGGGTTCATATGAACGATGTGCATATGCATAGACATTTAATCAGTTTTTAACCCTGTAGCAGAGGGAAGCATCCCAGTCTGCTTCCTCAGTGGTCACAGAGGGGCCTCAAATCTTTATAGAAAGGTGTGAGAGGTACAGCACACATCTGTGTGCCTTCCTTCAAGACTAGAACCCAGGGAGATGATCTCTTGTCCCTCCTCCCTTTGTGAAGTATTTTCTTTAAATAGTGAAGATGTGAACCGTACCAAAAGGAATTTCCTCTCACACTTTCCTCTTGTTTGTAACTCTTGTGGGGGGTCTATGCTGGCTCCTGTGTATGTTTCTCTGGCACAGTCCACTGTTTGTCTTCACAGTATTTTTGGTGTGAGGAAAAACGGACAAAGCTGCGTTGTGTTGTGGTGATGAGACCAAAGCTGGTGGCAGGTTCACATCTGAATATAGACAATATGTTGGGGAAACTTCTCCTCTCAGGAAGAGTTAAGGATCTCTGGAAGAGGAGGGAAGGAATACCCTACTGGCAGACATGCTGGGAACGGTTCATGGACTGCCACCACTTCCTATTTCAGTCCCTCAACATGTTTGCTTTGTGTCAGAATAGAAGTATTGTACACATTCATTATTTTGTTGCTATTTTGTGGGGTGTATTAAATTATGTGCAAAAACAGAGGTTGCTTCAGCTCTTGTTGTCTCAACTCTGAGCCCCAGCAGAGATTAACAAGCATATTTGAAATGTATATCAAGTGGTAAAGCAGCTGTCTGTCAACCCCAGGGTTAGTGGTTCAATTCCTGGTTCCTCCTGACTACATGCTGAGGCATTCTTGGACAAGACACTGAAACCCTATAGTAGCACTGTCCTCAATGTTAAACTATCCAAACAACAATTTCCACAAGGGGATCAACACCAGCAGGAGTAAAATACACAGAAATTGTATACTATATTATATTTTTTTTCTTTATTATGAGCTTAGAAAGTTGATGCCACTCTCAGGTCTGTATGGCAAATATAAAGCCAACTGTCAATTAGCCTAGCTTATCATAGACTGCATTTAAATGCTCTTAAGTAATCAGATGCCTCAGAGAAACAAGGTTTGTCAGGTAATCGGGGAATGAGTTTACATGGGAGTTAAGTAACCAGATTACTGGAAATCTGCATATATATATGCAGCAGAAGAGTAATCAGATTTCTTCCCTAACAGATAATAAGTGTAGAGAGACTTAACTACTTCTTCTTCTTCTTGTTTTTTTTTTTTTGCTGGAGGGAACTGACAGTGGACAGCTGGGATAGGCTCCAGCAAACCCATGACCCCTACGGGGACTAAGCGGTATAGAAAATGGATGGATGGATGGAGCTGACAGTGCTGAGAAAGAGATGTGCAGACAGACCTAACCCAGAGTTATCTTCCTCTGTTTTCAGTCTAAGTTACAAAGCAAATTGGATGCTGGCACTATCTTCATGGTTCCTGTTTTCCTTATTAACTGTGGACAAGAAAACATATAGGTGTTTCCAAATTGTCAGACTATTCCTTCAGGAAAGATTAATTTTAAAGTGCTCAT
>OMLM01000670.1:0-10419 GCA_900302695.1 Helostoma temminkii
CATTCTTTTTCCTGCAGGTGGGTGGACTGAATATACACAGCAGCTTAAACACTCATAATGAAAACAAAAAAAAACAAAAACAAAACAAAAGAGAATTAAACCATGGTCTCTGAAAATGAATCTCATTCTCAAATCTCGTTTTAGCTTAGAGCAATAAACCCTGAAATATATAAACATCACATTCATATTTTTAACAACGAGATAACCTTAAACTTCTCATCAAAATCTGATTAGCATTTAGCTACTTCACATTTAGCTTAACTCGCGATTAGCGATTAGCAATTAGCAATTAGCACCCATCGCTTAACATACAAATAAACTCTTATGTTCCTTAATATCTCGTTACCATACAACAGGTGACGTTAAACAAGCTTTTAATTATAGTCTCACCTAGCAGAAGGCAAGGTAAGTTGTTTATATGCAGCTGAAGAGTGAAACGAACGCAGTGGCAGCCTCAACAGACTCACTCTGACCCAGCTAACTCTATCTGAGCCCGCATTCTTTCTCCTGCAGGTGTGCCCCCTGCCGTAGGTGGACTGTCGCAAAACAGCCACAAAGCTGCACTATTGTAACCCTAAAAGGATCCTTACACACAGATCGACTCCTCAGCTAAAAGTACAGCTGGGTTACAAATGCACTTCAGTGATTGTAGTGTGTGCACATTATCATCAAAGTTCAATGAAGTCACTATGATGTAATGTAGATTTACAACATTGCTGTTCCTTCCCGCCATCCCGGTGTCTGCAGACAAAAATCCTGTGGGAGTGGCTGCTATGAGCATTAGGAGAGGAGGGAAACTGTAACTTTAAGAGCTCTTTGGAAAATGCTCTCCGGAGAAACTTGAAGCTGGGGGAGAAAAGCTGGGGGATGAGAAGGCCTGATAAACTTGTGAGGGTAAACCAAAAATTTAAAGGCTGGGCAGAAATAGTATAGACAGAATAAGTAAGAGAAATAAATTAGATAGATGAAAGGGTCACATCAAATAAAACTGTGTGGCTGGTTCCTACTGCTGCCCCCTGCAGTTCATATGTGGGGTATGAAAGGGGCATCGTTGTCTTTGTTGAAACCTTGAAGCCTTTCAGCCACGTACGTAGGTTATGTAGGGAGGGCATTTCTTTGGCAAGGGTGTTGGCTGACATATTCTGGCCGAACATTTTGTCTGAACATTTTAACGCCAGGCATTATCCTAGGTTTCAAATTATTATAACTGTGATGGAGAATGTCAGTAAGAAGGGCAAACAGTTTATTGGGAAATGAACAGGAGAAAATAAAGTAAGTAAGGAATTAAGTGGAAGAAGTGGGGAGAGGGTGGAAACAAAGAGGGGACATATAAAAAAGATGTAAAGACAAGAACAAAGTCTGCATTTGGGGCTTAACTGAGCTTCAGTTACCTGGTCTATCATTATAACAGTAATGAGGAGCAGTCAGGGCAGCAGCTCTTCCCTGACCGAGAATCTTACTTTCCTACAAAGACAAACATTGTTTGAAAGTCCTGAGCACATGTGATTGCAAGAGACTTTGATGTATGCAATTAAAATGTCTCTGTTCCATGATTTATCTGGAAAATTCACATGAGCAGTTCCCATTCTGCTTCTGACTGTGCTTTATATAAAAGGTAATGGTTCTTGTTTTGCAAATTATTGTTGCTTTTAAGGGTGTATTGTCCACATCAAACTGATTTATGTTCAGTGTAAGACAGAAACAAACTAAACGCGAGTAGAACTCAAATCTATGCTGAGGACTAAAATGGCTCAAGGGTAACACTTCTATTGCCTTTTTATTCTGACCTTGTGACTGAGTCTAAAACCTGCTCTTGCAAATTCCACAACTGTGCAAAGAGGAAAGTCACATCCTGAGCAGCACTGTTTACATACACACTATAATACAGCATCATCATACAACTTTTTCTTTACGTATGCATAGTTAAATTTAATATTTTGTCTCACAAATTGCAATGAATGTACTCTGTGACTTTTGGCATTTAGCCCAAGTATAATTAGGCCACAGCAGTGTTTCAGTGTCTCATTACTACTTGTCTTTAGTTGTTTGAAAATATATTTTTCTACTAGTGCATTTAACAATTTTTTATTTATTTATTTTTTGTGGTTGGAGTATAAAAACTATTACATTTATATTGTTGTCATTTATTGTGTTGTCATCTGCCACGTTTATCATTCTTTTCTTTTGAATCTTGACTCTATTGTCCTTATAACCCTGTGTGCCACTCTTTAATTTACACAGCATACTTTCCCTCTTCCTTGTTTCTCTTCTTCTTCGAACATGGCTCAAGACATATCCCGCCAGCCTATAAAATGAAATTACATCCCCTCTGACAACACACCAGCTAAAATGCATCCTGTAGGAATGGCCATAGTGAAGCTGTGGAGCTTTATATTCAGATACACTGTTTCACTCATTTACAGTTATATAATTGATATATTTTTGATAATAATGCAGAGAATGGGATCAAATATCCACTGCATTATACTCATGTTTAGTTGTATGTTGGGGTTCTGTTTGAGCTTTACAGTTGGTTTGTTGACCAACCTGACATTTGTCGGCTTTACTATTTTTACATTAAGGGATATAGCAGTAGTAACGTTGGGTGGATAATCAATACAACTTTCATAACCTTATGTTAAATATGGAGCCAGGTCTTAGTTAGCTTAACTTGAAATTAAGAATTAAGGCATGTGAGAAAGAATGTGGAGTGATCGTTACCTCTCTAAGCAATCAGAACTAGTGCATTTTACATCTTTTTATTGTATCTTATAATTATTAACACCTATAAGGCTGTGCAGAGCATGGTGGATAGAAGAGTGCAGCAGAGTATGGGGAGGGAAGTCTAGGCGGAGCGGAGTGGATTGATTGTGAATGTCATGCTTCCACTAACTTAAGTTGCATAGTGTAGGTTTAACCCATAGTTGTGCTTTTCGGGGAATCATATTGCTCATGGTTTCAGCACAGCTGTTCATAAAACCACAACATGTTTTTACAATGCCTCTCTTGCATTGCAAGGCTAAAATAAGTAACTGTCATCTATCTATAGCACCACAAATGATGTGCAGACATGAGGGTGGGATGAGTCTTTTCATTGACTCTAATCAAAGAAATTAAAATGTTTATGTCTTTTGAAAAAAGCCACAAGGCCTTAAACCATCCTCACAGACACACCATGACAACTCCATAATGTCCCATTGTGTTTTAGAAATAGTTTCAGCTGATTAAACCACAAGCTGTTGTCATGCATTAGTGTTTTTTTTTAATGAAGGCTAAAAATAAGTACGCTGGATGTTTTTGTTTGAAACTGCAAGAGGAATGGAAACTTTGCTTAGGGGGGGCAGAGGGGGGTTGCAGCTCAATCTCTATCGAATGTGTACTTGTGTTTGAAATAGAGAGAGTGAGTGTGCAGCTGTTTTCTGGACATGCTAAAGAGGAAAGTACTTCCCTTGTGACTTCATATATACTCACATTAGTTAACATTGCACACACACCCAGTCACTTTAAATGTCAACACGTGACCGTTAAACTCAATAAATAAATACAATGGAATGTTTCTGATAACTATATGTGAGACCTAGCATAGCACTTAAGTTGAAAAAAAATGTTCTCAAAGCTAGTTGTTTTGCATCGAATGTTGAAAGCTTTAGGAATGCAGCGGGCCTTTAGTGGTGCCAATTCTGGAAACACCCAAAACATGTGAAGCATGCCAGACTGGGTGGGCTTGCCATTTATAAATACACCCCTCTAAACGTGTCTGAAATTCACAGTGTGGTTTTTACAGCCAAAGGGTTCACCGCTTAAATAATACAGTACGAAGAAGAGCCTCACGTTTGCATTTGTCGTGTACTTATATGTGCATGTGTCAGGGCAACCAGTCAACAACATATCAGACAAGTCACCACTACAGTAAGAGTTGTTGTGATTTATGATCCCTGGTTGTGCATTTGCGGCTAGTGAAAAGTTATCCTGGACTTGTGTGCATATGCTTCACATGCAGAAGCATTATTCAGTTTCAGTCCAGGATCTGTTCATGCAGTCATAGATCACATCTACACCTTACTGGGAACAACTTAATCAATTTAAAGGGAACCTTTAGATTTTTTACATGTGTCTTAAGACAATACACTGTCACTGTAGTCATTCCTACTCACTGCGAATAGAAACTTTAGAGTTGGCTGTATGGACAGAGCCAAATTGATGCATTGGTCAAGCTCTGCAGGTGGAAAGACTCCATTCACTGATACAGGGCTGGTTCTGTCCAGACACAAGAAGTAGTCTCAGCTTTGGACTTACAGACATTAATAGGTTTCTTGAATACAACTGCAAAACGTGTTAGACATGTAATATTCTCTTGTGACATGTGATGTGATTACAGGGAGTAGAAGCTTTGCATAAGGCAGACTTCAGGAGTTCTTTTATTAAGGCGAGATGCCATCACAAAGGAGGTGTTGGGTTGTCTTCATTTCCTTAACATGATTGCCCCTTCACTTGATTATATATCAAAGTGTCCCTAACACAGTGGCAAGACACTGAACCCCAAAAATGTCCACAAAAACCCAGTCACTGAGGTTGCACAAGCACCTGCACTCTGGGTGCCAATCCCAAGCACAGTGCAAAATTTGGAAGGGTCATGAAATGCATCCAGTGTAAAATCTACGTACAAGCTATTATTCGCTGTGGCAACCTCAATGATGGGATAAACCAGAGGAAAAAAATGCCTTGTCAAAAAGCCGGAAAAGAGAAGGGCCGAGTCAAACACACCAAATTCCTCTTTATAGTTTAACAAGCATATATATCACTCGTCATACAAAGCAACATACTGTATTATGCTGTTTAATCATTCGAATACTGACATGTATAATAAGTGCTACAAGTAGAATTGTAACTCTTTTCAGTTAGGACCAATGACTGTGGTGCTTTCAGATATTCAAGATCCCATGAAATTATAGTTGGTCAGCAAAGGCCTCACTTGTCACTTCCATGCATGCTTCCTGTTCTGCACCAACTTTCCAGTGTCCAAATGTTTTTAACTGCCACTTTTTACTTGACAGCACTTTTTCCATTGCTAGAGAAAACCATGCGAAGAGCCAACAGTCCTCTGGTGATGCATGAACAAGACGGCCAGTCAGAGGTTTTGTGACTGACTTAATAGCTCATTGAGTTGCCAGTGGTTGTAACCACTGTCAGTCAACATGGGGCCTGCTCGGTTTGCTAAGTAAATGTTAGGGATTATGAATAAAGCCCAGACATGTTCAGAAATGTGATCCATTTGTAATGGACCCTAACAAAAACAAGAAAGAATTCAATGTATCACACATTCTACGTCTTCACTTTGCAATTGTATCTTGATGTTTTGTTAAAACTCATAAGTATGTATAGTGTTTGAATATGTTTCAAGACATAAGCCCCTTTTCTCTCTTATGTGGTGAAGGCAGCAGAGTACTGAAGGAGAGTAAAAAGAAATCCAATAATGAAATTCAGGCCTCACCACTCACAGTATGAACACAACCCTCCTTTAGATAGGATGGCTTTTGGAGCAGACCCAGTGATTCAGCTCTCCATCCTGCAGGAAATCCCAGTGAGGTGCAGTGAGGACCAAATTTTCAGGCAGCCATCTAAATTGCAAAGGCAGGTTACAGATGTGTGAAATTAACCAGTGGGACTCAGGAATTTCACTGTGTGTCTTTCTTACTGCCACACAGTGTAACAATGTTGAAATGAAGATTATTTTAGCAATTTGATTTAGTGTACACAGTACCCGACCTTTAACCTAAATGAACTCTCGTTGTCTCTCATTTCTCTCGTGTCAACGATCATTCCTTGTAAAACAAACCAGAGTCTATTTTATCCTGACGTTTTATTTGTCTTTTCCGTAAACTGTACTTTTGTACAATTATGTATTTCATTCATGTTGAATGCTGTGTCAGCACAGGCAGGTTCGAAAGGTTTTTGAAGCAATGATGTATGTCAGTAGTCCTTAGCCAAGATTCATTAAAACAATTAGAAACAATGGTTGCAAACCAGGAGTGGGGTGGAGAGATGGCATCATGGAGAATATCAGGCTCTCCTGTATCTGAAAATGGAATAAGTCCACACCATCACAGGTCATAGCCCTTCAAATCCTGAAGCTTGTGCCAACAGCATAGGAATGCCTCATCGTTGTAAGATCAACCGCACATACACATGTACTTACACATCTGGCAAAAGATAAACACTAGAAGGAAAAGGGAGGTGCAGATGATGGAGTAGTGGTATCCGTTCAGTCCATTTCCTCCTGTGTTTTGTTGAAAAATTCCTCTTGACCTCATCCCAGCATTTCCATTCAGAGTGAGAGAATGTGCAGGGCACGCCTGTGTTTTTTGTAAATATCTTGGGTCTCCTCTCCACCACCTACTCCTGGGTAAATGTGGAGCCAACCATGTGCCCCCTCCCTCTAAGCATCCTCATGGGGAAGGAAGTAGACCCTCTCCACCCTGTAAGAGGTTAAATCCCTCAGGGAGGGAGAGAGTTGTGTCAACCTGGACTCTTCCACTCGCAGCAGGAAGCACTAGGAGGAAACTGAAAGTTTTTCCCAATAGCAACATACAGGATGTGTAAAGTCAGAATGATGTTATGAGCCTATGGGCTCATACTTCACATCTCTGCTAGTAAAGGTGTTTCTAGCCTCTCTTTGTTACGGCATCTCTCCCCTGGCATTTAAGGGCAACTATTTATAGACCTGCTTTACAAATCTATAATAACCTCCCCAAAATAAGAATAATCCATCCAAATAAAAGCCAAGTTGTATTATTTCCTTTCAGAAATACCAGTGTTTCTTGACGATTGTAAATACGAAAGGTTTTACTCTGCAATATTTACTTTAAGAGTGGCTACAACCAACTCATATCCAGCATACCAGTGTTTACCACATCACCAAGTGCCATTATTATAATCACATCCAGCACTACTCTATGCATTCCATTGCAGACCAGCATTTACCCACACAATGCAGTATATACATAGTTTCTTGTGAACCCTGTTATTCTTTGGTTTCATTCCAATCTAACGTGCCTATAACCTCTTCATCAATACATTGAAAGGAAGGAAGGAAGCTTCAATTGTTTCAGTAAATGGGGATAAATATGCAAATGGATCCATTTTGTATTTTAATAGTTGAACACAGTTTCAGTGTTGGAATGGTAAAGTCAGTCAGTTCTCTGCTGGATGAATGGAAAACCCTGACTTGTTTTGATTATACTAACATGCTAAACTTGCATGGTAAACATTAGAAGCATGTTAGTATTGTTTCTATGAGCATGTTAGCATGTTGACATAAGCTTTTGGCTCTGCCTTATACCATAGTTATAGCTATAGTATTGTGGCTGTGTAACAATTTTTTATTTGTCACTGTTGTTGAACTGTTTTGTTCTGTTCAATCCTTTTTTTCACTGTTTCCCAGATGCTTCCAGAAGAAACAGGAAAGGCCAGGTCCTGCAATGTTCGGCTCACTGCACCTACACGCACACTGGGGGCAGCGATGGATTGAGACAATATGTTCCTGGCTCTGAACTCTTTGGCCCATATCTGGTAGGCACACACACTTATTCATTTGTATTTGTCTGAGATAAATACAGAAACAATAAACAATGTGTACTATACATTAATGGATTGTTTAATTTCCAGTTCTCCAGTGACTTTTTCATGCTACAGAGAATGTTAACACATGCAAGAAAAAGACAAGAAGATGGGTTTCTTTTTCTCTGTTGAACTGTTTGTCTTAAAAAAATGTGCATCAATTCACACCGAGGGTTTAGTAATAAAGGAAAGTTGAAAATATAAGATCGTTAACTAATTGTCACTTTCACAAACTTACACCATATTGAAAATCATCTTGCTTGGTTTCCCTGTGGTTTGAAGGTTTCCAGATCTCAAAGCCTGAAGCCGTTAACCCTTCCCACTCTAGCATCTGTTATGATTGTGTGAATCATGGCCAACATCCAACACACTACTATTCTCTAGGTGACAGAATCAGGGTATGTGTTTTCAAGCAGAATAAAAAGAATAGCTTAGAACCAGAAAACAAAACACGTGCCAAAGTCATTAAGTAAACTTTACAAGTAGCAGACCCTGGAACTTGACTTGATGGATAATTTCAAACAGCTTTCTAAATCAACTTACTGTAACGCTGATTGGGGTTATAAACAGAAAAGTTTTTGAACTTTTGAATCAAAAGTAGCAGGTAAACATCTCTCCCTCATGCTGTCAGTCATTGTTTTCAGTGTCCTTTGCTTGAAGATCAATCACAAATCTACAGACACACTGACGGTTAAGTCTTCACTATGCACCCATCTTGGCTTGTTTGACCACACTCTCGTTTGAAAAGATGAATTGGCAGGTATAAACTGGCTCAGCTGGATTAAACTAAATATTTAAGTGTTTTAGGTTCTGATTGGCTCCAGACCCCTCGGTGATAGTCTGTATTTGAACCTGGTTTGTTTTTCTCAGCCTACGCAGCAAATACACTCTCAGCATGGCAACTCCCCAATGTTTCTCCGGTATAGAAAAATCACATGTACATAACATGACTGTGTCACATGTAAGTGATAGCCTCAAGGAAGCAAAACATGAGCCAAAGACAACTGTTCAGTTGACAAAAAATTCCAGTGATCCCACCTTAGCGTTGTATGTATTCTCACTGCTTTATGTTCACAAGAATTACACAATTCCTTTTTGCTGCTTTCATACAATTCTGCTTCATTACAGGATAAAACAGTGGGTTACAAGGAATCCACTTCTGCTCAGGCTAAACAAAATGAAATGATTGTTGGTAAGTGTAGTGAAAAAACTTTTCAAACTTTGCACTGTTCAAAGGTGCATTTAAGTAAAACTGCATAAAAGGACTCAACATAAGAGGTTGTTCTCAAGAATTACTCTAAAAACATGTATCTCTGACCCAAAATGACACATAACAAAGCATCAAGTGCAGGTTAAATTGACCCTTTGCAGGGTACATTTTGAGTTATACTGAAAATGTGCTGATCAGTGTAAAGATATAATGACTGTCATGTAACGGCTAACATTTTTATAAAGGTAAAGTATTTAAACGTTTTCCAGATAAGTTGTTTTTATTAAGCAGCCCATAGTATGCAGCCCATTTGTCTCTCACAGCTGTTTGATATCACACCTATGTGATAGCCTTTATTTATATTTCTGCAGATGAAGAGATTTGAATAAGATGAACTTGAGTTTACTCTTCATTCTACACAACAACTTCCTAAACCTATGTTGAAATCTTTTTATTTTTGTCGTGAATGGTTAAAAATGAAAGAAAACACGACACCAATTTATTTGTGTAATGTGGCCTTTAACGTGCAGAAAAACTAAAATGGTAAAATGAAAAAACAACTTCAGGGTTGCCAAAAAAAACTGAATGAACAGAATGTTCGTCATTTGGTTTGTTCTACATTGTTCAACATGTTTTTACAAAGATATTTTAGGTCATGCAACAGTGAAAATTATGAGGGTGTAACAGCTGAAGTAATAATGTTTCTCCATGGCTTGATAGGTTAATCACAGTAATCACACCATCCGATAAAATCAAATGTTAGGTGGGAATCAGCAGTCGAGAATGAGAACACTGGGGATTGACTGTGGACATAAACGGATGCCAGCAATTATACGCTTCCATTATTCTTTCATTAAGCTGTGATTGCTAGCTGCAGGAAATAATATGTACAAAAAAACACATTTTTAGTGTCGTGCATTATAAGAACCTCTAGTCACAAACAGTACTGGCTAATGGAGAAATTAGTGAAAAGAAATATTGCTGCACAAAAACAATAGCTTCATCTAGTGGACATAAGTAGACATTGTAAATAAAATGGAGTACAAATCTGCCCTATACAAGGACAAATAGAATACATATAAATATAACAGAAATGAGCACAGAACTTTATTATTATATCACTGACAATAGATGTTATAAAACAAGCATCAGTGTAAAGTAGTTATGGTCAGGGTGATAGTGTATATCAGAGCTTAATAGTCTCACTGTGCTTAGTAAGTCATTCTACATAATTTTTCTAAAAATTTGTTAATATTTAAAAAAAAGCAAAACCATTATCCATATTCAACACATAATATATGTAGTTAATCAGATATTTCTATATAATAGATTTGTATGGGCAGATTTTACAGACTGTAAGTACACTCTACTACACTGTTCTATCATAATACATACAACCGTTTAAGAAAAACTTTATAGACACCAGGATGAAGTCACTGAACGCGCCAGAATCTCACATTTAATCATCATCACTTAAAACCTCACCTAAAACATTTATTATTATTAAGCAACACACAGTATGGATATGGAGAAACGAGGACTGATGATATTTTAAAAAAGGAAAGTCAAAAGGAATATAAAAAAAAACTTAC
>OMLM01000670.1:10486-33013 GCA_900302695.1 Helostoma temminkii
ATGGAGAACATCAAAACAAAAGCAGGATAAATATTTACAACATGGCACCCAGATAATCCTTTATTATTTTATATATATTTATATATATATATTTCCCAGACAGACATAGATTTTTCCATGTGGTCGCAGTAGTGAGTCACCATTCTGATCCAGCTATTCGTCCTCCTCCAGGCAACAACGGAAACAAAGAGGATACATTACTGAAAGCACAATTAAAAAATCCTCTTAGCTATCCGTGTAAAATCATTTTGTTTTGATTTTTGCTCTATTATGTAAATGACAAGCCGTGAGGGTAGGATATAAAATAAGTGATGTTGATGAAGCTGAGAATTATCTATTGCTTCTGCATAGATTTACTTTACATTGCTAATCATAGGTAAAAAAGGTTGTGCTTGAAATTAAGCAGTGAGAAAAGGATTGGATTTTCTGGGAAGTACATTCACAGTAAATGTCTTATGACTATTTTAGATTTCCCAGACCACTTTCACATTGTGGAGACTGTGTTTGATTTTACACTGGGTAGAAATGAGAAGTGAAAACCCAGTGTTAGCTCTGCGTATCTGTAGGATGCCACTCAAAGTGAGAAGAAGCCATGTTTTGAATAAGGGACATGTGAAATTCTGCAGTAGTTCACAAGCTCATCAGCCTGAAGAATGTAGCTATAATGTAACTTTAAAGAATGGTTATGGGACTATGGGTTACAATTGATAGTAAATTTGCCAATGAGTTGCGCAATACATCACAACTTTTCCTCCTCTTGATCTGCGTGGAAACCAGTTAATTACTTGGTAGATACGATGACACTGCAAATCTATTGAAAATAGTCCAGAAATTCCATCAGCATTTACGTAAAAAAGACACTAGAGGGTAGTGGTGGCACACCAATAAGCAGCTACATCCACAAGTTCTTTTTAATTAGGAGCATTCTGGTTTTTAACGTCCTATGTGTTGAACAGGACATCTTTGGAAATACATTCCCAGCAGAAAGGGAAAGCTATCCTTAAAAATTCTATTAAGTCCTTTGGAGACACTTTTGTATTGAGAAGATATTACAAGCAAAAAGGCATCCTTTTTAATCTGACAAACCTTGCTTATTAAATACATTTCTTAAACCTGGGCTTTCATGCAACCATGGGCCTTTTTGCAGAAGTAAAACTTTTACTTTTGGGTATGGATAATTGCACACTATTACTCACTACTTATGTGTGTGCAAAGCTGAAACCGAACAGCTGGTATAATAATAGATTTTTCTTATTCAGGTTCAACTACTGCTCTTAAATTTGAGATTATGACCCTTTTCATACCAATGTCCAACTGTCGTGAACATTCAAGTGAAATGTCAGCGGTGCATATAAAGAGCGAGTGGGTGTGTGTGTGGAATAATGATAATACAACATGTTCTCACATAAACAGATGGCTACCAACTGCAAATTTTGGGTTTATGTTCGAAAAAAGGGGGGTAAGCTGTGATGCACTCCATCTGTACAGTTAATTTACTCTTTTCTCAGTTCATTAATGCATAAATTAAGCACTTTCCTCACCAAAAATGAATTATATCATATAAAAAAAATGTAAACACAACATCCACAGCATCCACTGCATCTCATAAAATCTGAGATTTTAAGCATCTTTATGTTTTAATAACCAAGCTCTAAAGCCTGTTAAAATCAATGTCAGGCTGAAGGGCTCTAATTAGGTAACAAGATTCATTAGCCCTGATGTGAAACCTGTTTAAGCTATCGGTGTATAATAATTCACTTCAAGTGGTTGTTTGTTAAACTGTGGATGTGGCAGGAACTCTTTGAATGACTCCCCCTTAAAAATTCTTCAAGGTCATATTTCAGCAAATGTTCTGCCTATTTTGGAAGCAGAATGTGAAAAAAAAAAAAAGAAAAAAAAAACTTGGAAAAGAATTTGAAAATGAAGCAGCCTCCTGGAGGGACTGATCTACAGAGATGAAACAATAACAGCTGAGCCACAGTTTAGATTACCAGCTTTCTCTTTTATTGAAAAATATACCTGTTATTTCAAAGAAAGGAAAGTGACGAAGGTGAATATATTAATATGATGTAAATCCAGAATAACGTAAAGGAAGAGAAAATAGTACATACTTGCCATAAAACTACAGCCACTGGATAGAAAAAAAACAGAACATTCTACAGCTGAACTTTGAGCTAGTTGTTTTTTGCAGTCCTTATCTTTTTTTTGCACTCACCAAACCACAGTTGTCAGGGCACAGAAAACGTTAAGTAGACCTGGGGCTGAAAATATTTGCAAATTCCTTTATATGGTTTATTGTGGCCTACTTAGGAGTTTCCCACAGAAGAACGTGGCAAATGCCAGAAAGTTAAGACAATTACAAGAAAAGTACTTGAAAGTCATTTAGAATACTTTTCTATAATTCTCTGTTTTAACTCCTCTGATATGACAACCCACATGTGTAGAATTAGAAAGATTTTAATACTTGCGAATGCAATTTGGCCATTTATGTGCTATTTAGTGTTAAAGCCTCCAACATTTTCTAGTTCCCACACTAGTACCACAGTCATGCTGCTGATAACAAACTTTGTTTACAGTAATTACTGATGGTACAAATTATATTTACATTACTTGATTAAAATGATGACAGGAGTGTTTTTCTTGGTGTCCATTGATTGGCTGCAAACATTCCACAAACTGTACATTTCATAATCGATATAGAGAAAATAAGACATCTTAAGACTTGGCCCATGTACATCAAAATGCAAAAGAAATCTGACTTTTTCATATTGCATATCTCTATAGAAAAGAAAAATAAACCAAATACATCATCTTGCAAACATTACACAAAAATATTATTACAACATACTTGGCAATTTCCTCCAGATCGCTTTTCATTTAGAACTTCTTGTAACCTCATGTCGACATGGTTCCAAAACATTGCAATAATCTGAGGCAGAATTCGCACAGCATCCTGAGTCTGTGTATATACCCCTGTATCAATGCCATAACAGAAAAAGAAGGCTCCCATTTGTCAAACATGACAATTAGTTTTCTAACACAAAATGAAAAAGGTCAGACATTAATCATGGATAACAGAGAGGGAAGTACACATATTTCTGTTAATTTATACTGAAAGTACTTGTAAGCCCACTGAGTGAGCTTATATTGTAAAACCAACTAAACACAACAAAAAGAAACAGCCCACATATCTGTTCTGACCCTGCTGTTCCTGGAGTAGTTCCAGCTGGTTGGGGGCCAATAATGCAGCACACTTAATGAGTAGACTGGGAAAGGCCAGATGATTGGTTGATTTAATCATCTGTTCTACTATGTGATTTGGGCCGTGTAGAGAAGGTGAATATTATCACTTGTGGGGCCAGTTCAGGAAATATCTTCCAAACTCACTGCCTCGAGACATACCCGATGCCCATCTATTAAATAGCTGCACACTTTGTACATGTCTTTACAGCCTTAGAGACAGGCCTAGACACATGACTAGACAGAGATGCATTTTGGATAGAGCTAAAATAATTAATTTGGATTTTAACATTTGTCTACTGCAGCAACTACCTTTCAAACATATCTTACATCTTTCTGCTGACCTGCTAATCAAACCAACCTTAGTAATTATGTGGCACAGGTTGTGACGGGACAGAAATACACATAATTAGTCACAATCACCACCTCTGTCCTGCTGTTTTTAAAAAGAACAGGACATAATACATACAAAATACCTCTTTTTGACAATTCACATTTTTTTGCTAATTGAAAAACATTCTCTTACAGCGAGTAATTTTCTAAAACATAAATCATTCTCCACTTATCCAGCCTTAGAATGATATTGATAGGAGTCGTGTGACTTAGACACTATTAGTTCTACTGCAATTAAGTGCCATGTAGCCAACTAAAGAAAAAAAAAGCTCCCCTGTAGTACCATTAACAAGTTTCTGAAAGAAATGAAACATAAGAAATATAAACCCCAAAACCAAAAGTTTTAAGACTTGACCGTGAATGTTAAGAATGATCCATCCCTTATGAAAATGTGGAAAATGTAAAACTACCAAACACATATACAACAGGTTATTTCTCCAGCAACTAACTTCTGCGTACTGTATGCACATAAAGTAAAAAGGAGAAGAAAGTCCATCCCAATGTCAGAGATGTGGATAAAAGTAAAAACAATTTTATCTTTTTAGTGTTTATGCCATAACACCATTATAGGCAGATGCAACTCCACGATGAGCTCCCACACTCTGGGATTACAAAGCTCTCAGAGTTTCACTTCTTGTCATTTCCCTCTTCCTTCCTCAAAATCTGTAGTACACATAATTCATTATTCGTCATTCTCCTCCCCTCACACATCACACTCTAAATGTGACATTCATGTGATACGCAGCTGGTGCACAGTTCTTTAATCTCATGGTCACCTGCTTACTTTTGAACAAATCCGATGCTCATAACCAGTAGCTTGCTGATTTTTTCTTTGCTAATTCACCTCAGAGAAGGACAGAGTCTGAACACTTTGAAACAGTCTGTTGTCATTTCGCACACTTAGCTCACATCTTCTGCTGTGACACAGCGCATAAGGCTCAATTAGATTTATTTATGATGTTTGAAAAGTGTAAAGAGACTAGACTGATCTACAAAAAGCTTAAAGCAGATGTGGGTCTGCCTTTCCCAGCTCATGATAAGCTCCCAATGCCTCATCTTGTCCATTAGTGTCCATGGAGAAGCCCGCTGATGGCAGTGATACCAGCTTTGTTTAGACTCGAATCTCATCATCATCATCCTCATCCATGAATGTGAAATCTCGGTCCTCCCCACGTGGTGAACTGTACTTTGCACTGTCCGTGTCACCGTCATGGATGTGGTACTGAGCTTTCTCCTCAGTGGTTGAGCCAGAGCTGGACACGGAGCAGCTATCCAGGTTGTGGTGGTTGTTCCTGGCTGTTAATTCTGGGGTGTAAGGATCCATCATGGCCTTCTGCTGGTACATGCTGCGGGGTGGCCTTGCAGGTGCCAGATCCTCTGCATCATCATCATCATCATCTATGAGTGGAATGTGGGAGGGTGATGCATGGCCCTCGCTACCCTTGCCTTCTTCATAGCCAAGGTCGTCCTCCTCCCAACCTTTCTTTTCCATAACGCTCAAGATATCACCCAGCATGGAGGGCCCCAAGTCAACATGAAAGGACATGATAGACTCAGCATGCTTCATACCGCCTCCTTTAGGCATGGAAGGGGGCAAATCTGTCAGTTCTCCAAAGTTACGCTCATCAAATTCAGTATCAAGTGTTGCCATTGCTGCTGCTCCATTTATTGGCTTGCTTTCAACCTCTGTAATTTTCTTCATGGGGCTGGAGGAAACACTCTTTGACAGTTGGCTGCTTCTGTTATTATCCTCATTGTTTAAGTAAGGCAGGGATATGGCATTTTTCACAAAGTTGGATGAACCACCAGAAGGTGCACTCATGCTGTCCCCGCGGTTTACTGAGTGAGAGCGTTTGCTACTTCTGAAGGTGCGGGACAGCAGCCCTGGTTTGGAGCTGGGGGAGCCTTGCTTTGTGTTTGGCTCCTTGGGAGGTTCCCCTGATCGGGTACTAAGAAATGAAGTGTCCCCAAAGGCATCACCTCCCCTGCCTACATGCATAGTGTGGCGGAAGTCCCCCAGTGGAGCACTGATCATCTCTGCGGTCAGGTCAATCCTAGACCGCCGCTTTGACTGGTTGGAGTTGTTCACCAGCTGTTTGAGGATAGGCATGATGGCAAATTCTTACTTAAAATCCACTGACAGAAATTAAACTAGGTTTTGTTAATGTTCAAAAGAGTTCCTTCCAGGGTTCTTTGGCTATTGCAGAGATGATGTCAAAGCAAGTATAGTTCCAGATGTCTAATGTGTGCAGCCATTCTGGTCCTCCAGCGCAGGCTTCATCTTACAGTTGGATCCGCCTATGAAGAAGAATGAAGAGCATTAGTGCCACATCAGTACTTACATAAACCAAGACCCAGCTATGCACCTTAGCAGGCAAAGTGGAAACATGCAAGCAGCAACGCCAGGCACCGTATTACTCAAGAAAATGTAACGTACCACTTTAAATTCTTCTCTAAAAAGCTTTTCATTTCTCAGCACCCACTACCACAGAGCTCCCTCTGTCCTGATCTATCAAATATGGAAACTTGCCAGGGCTTCAAAATGAAGACTCACTTGAGTGGTTCTAAACTAGCAAAGGCTTTTATATGCAGAAGTCCATAAGGGTGTTATGTAACAATGAAGAAAAGTTCACAGCACCTTCACATTACTTCAAATAAGTAATAACTGAAATTCACCATGGCAAAATAAGTTCCATTCAAATGGAGTCGGTACAATTCTTCTGGTGCATTTCTGTGCTCTTTCTAATAACTGACGGGCTGCTGAATTCAGTTTTTCAAGTGGCTGCAGTGCCCTATCACTGCTGTGCTTTAGTTCCCATTTAGGCCCCTGACTGTTACATAACCAGCAAGACACAGGATACTGGGAGCTGGAACAGTTCAGGCTGACAGAAATAAAAGAATGAAGAAAAAAAGAATGAAGTGGTGCAGGGATTTCTTCAGCATGGATCGACTCGCTGCACAGCTCAGCTCAAAACCTCCTATTTTCTGTTCTAAACCTCCCATGGTCAAAACACAGAAAATGTTTCCACCACTAGATCTTTGTGTTTCTGTCAATGTTGGCCTTTGTCTCTTTAGCCTTGAAGGTGACATTTGAGCACAACCAGCAGAATATTCTGTTCTGCCTATCGCTGCCTTTGTTTCTGTTTTTCCAGTGAACATGCACACGGATAGGAAACGCTGGTAACTTTCCTTTCACCCTGCTCTTTCATTTATTATCTTTGACTCAACAATGCCTGCAGATCATTCATCTTATGGCATGTCCATGATAATAAATAAGTCTTAATAATCCTCAGAGGGGCAGGTTAACCACGACGGCCCTCAAAGGCAAAAAATGGGCCTATTACTAGCATATTTTCAATAAGCTGATAATAAGTGAATTCCAGCACTTACTGCCCAGGTGCACATGTGGATGACCCTTAGTGGACATCTGTGTGCAGCTCAAAATCCGAATACACATAGACTGTATCACAAGTGACTCGAGAGCTGAAACATGATCTCTAACTGTATCCACTTAATGTGCTATAGCTACAGGCCACTGGCTGTGTTACTGACATTAACAAGGGCTTCAGTTGTTTTAGCCAGACATCACATCAATCTCATCATTCTTAGTGTTTTCAAACTGGAGCTGAAGCCTACGCTTGAGGCGTGTAGGTTTAACCCCCCCTGTGAATGAATGGGGGCTTCACTCAACAATATTACAAAGCAGCGTCACCCATGAAAACATTTGCATCTCTGACAAGAATCCATTGAATTGGAAAGGCAACTGTAGCACTACAGGGAACAGAAGGGGATTTGATAAATGAAAAAGGCTAGAGCTGTAGCTTTTTTTGTTTGCTCCTCTTTCAAAAAGACAGATCATGCCCAAAGAGAAATTAACTCTATCCACTGCCAAGATTTTATCTTCTACATACAACAACTTCATTCAAGATTTCTTCAGTAGTTCCGCTGGTGCTAAATGGGGACGTGCACTGTCCCCACAAGACAAAAGGCAACATAAAAGGAGGCGTGACAAAAAGTAAATGACTCAATAATGGCGCTTGAAAAGCTCATTTTTCGAGTACTATTGTCAAAGTCATTTGAGTTCAAGTTCACACCCTTACGTGAAAGCTCAAATTGTCTTACTAATAAAAAGGCTATTTAAAACGGAAACTAGATGCCACATTATAATTATACCTTAGAACCAACAAATAGCACTGAAGTCTCAGTGGGTATATTGAGTTGTTTGATTAATGCAGTATGGTCTATCATTAGCTTAAGCCTGTATTAATTTTTGCCTTGTGTAGTTGCCAAATCACATTTGCTGAATAATAAGCTACTAAATGTGTGAATGAACACTCAAGACAAGTCATCAACTAATGTGTTTCTCCCCAATATCCATAGTTTTGCATTTCTCTATGGTAACATCAGAGCAGAGAGCTGACTACTAAGTTTCCGGTCTCTAAGCCCACCGGAGACAGAGAGAAAGATTTTATCCCTTGCACTGAGAGATCGGTTCATTCAGATGGATTAACCCTTCCTGGTAGCCACATGCAGAGCAATAAGACAATGGTCACAGTGCTATGTAGCTGTAGGGGAATGCTTTTGATGTGCCAACTCACTAGACGATATTCAACCCCAGCATAAAAGATGTCAGTGGGTGCTCAAATATCAAAAGGTGTAAACCTCACACCTTAGCTCATTCTAGGAAATGGCCCATTTTATGTGAGCATCTTGGTGTTGGGGCCACCCCCAGTATCATCAATACACCATTATTATGGGCATGACAAAAGATAAAGTATGACCTGCAGGCATTGCTGTCATATTCACTCCTACTCTTTCAGTACTTTTAAAGAGATAAATCATAGAGAATAGCAGTGTCATGTGCAATGTGCTGTTTCAAAATAACATTCCACAGATCATTTTGCAGGTTTTACAGTGCTTTAATATTCTGCAAGTATCTCTGTTAAATGATACATAAAGGCATTTAGCCTTTTTGTTTTTTTTAATCAATAATGTTTTTTTCACCAAATCTATGTTACACATTGACGCATTAACTTAAAAAACCTGTGAGTTATAACTTATAACTTTTTTTTCCTTTAGGCTTTTGCATGGAAAGGAGTGGCTGTTGACTGTAGACTATTCCAGTGTGTCTTATGTTTTCCTTTATTTTGTTTATGAGTGGGGGGGAAGTGCTTTAAGCTGTTTGATTTTTGTAATGTATGAAGGATGACCTTCAGGCTAAAATTCCATCCCAGCACTCTTTTACAGGCTCACAAGGCTAAAAAGATAAACATGCTTCCATTATTCAGGTACTAATGCATGCATGCAAACACAAACGTGAACATATTTGTTTTAGAACACTAAAATGAAAGAATACGCAATACATATTATCTTGTTTGTTTTAGTTGGGATTCACTGCCTCAGCCATCGTGCCAGCCAGCGACAAAGCCTTTATGTAACTGTGCACTCAAGTGTCACATGACTCCAACTCAAACTGAGGCAAGTGGTGACAGGACCATGAATGATTAAGAGCTTCTTAGGCTGTCAGCAGACTGGCGCTTGCAGAATGACATCATAACAACCAACACGCTCATCAGTTCAGTCTCATCCATGGAATCACAGTTCCAAACACTCCTCAGCTACTTTATCCCTCCTTCCTCGCAATAAAAGAAAGAGGGGAAATGAATAGGATACCGTGGATGCTCATCAAATCACAGCTCAGCTACTGTCAAGTTCAACCACGCAAACACATAAGCTGACTGCAAGTTTCTGGTTTTATTTTTGACTACATTTACATTTTTAAAAAGAAACAAAGACGGGCTATCATTTATTCAAAAGGCAGAAGCCAACGCTGTGCGAAATATTACAAGAAGAAGTAGAGAGGAATAACAACTGCTGTGGGACACTGGATAGTCTGTCAAAATAATCATGTCATATAAAAACAGCCTGCACTTTTTCCAACCCTGTTAGGCTGGTTACAGTCGGAAAATGAACAGGATGCACGTAACTGAGTTACGTAAATTAAACATAAGTTACCTAACTATTACGTTTATCAAACTTAATACCTAGATAAACCTAAGTTAGATACACATGTAATCTAAGTGAATACTTGATCGTTTTGTTAATCACTTAAATGCACTTGAGTGATCCAATTTAATAGTTAGATAATTGTATTTGTTAAGTTAGGTAAACTTAACAGAGTTAACTTACATAACTCAGTTACGTGCACCCCGTTGTTTAGAATTCATTTTTGTTTCGGTGTACTCAAGTTTTTTTCTTTACTATGACTTAAAGAAGTCACCATACCAGAAATCTGGTAGTCAGTACCTATACCACTGAAATACTACAACACTCAATACCAATTTCATTACCAAGCCAATTACTGTGGAAAAATAGTATAAAAATATAATAAACAGTTTGAGGGTATTTATCAGGTATAACTAAAAAAAAAGAATGTAGTCAATATAAAATTAACACCTAAAACTCTCAACTGGAATTCTTTGCACAGATCTGGATGTCTGCCTGAGATGCTTATCTAAGTTTCAGTTATTTCCTTCGGTCATTCCAAAAGAACCACCTTTAGTAACTTGGTCCATAACTTGTCTCTGGTCGTCCGCTAAAAATTGTCTGCAAGTTGCGGCAGTATGGCAGAACTGTTGGTGGACCTGCACCATCACACAAGCTGTTGTAAGCATTAAAGATTACTTCCTGACGTTGTCGGTGTCAGAGAAACCTCATTCTACAGCAGCTACTGAAGTGCTTTCCATACCATAGAAAAGAACTACTCACGTTTTCAGAATTTTGGCATCAACATGGCACTGAGGTATTGGTAATATGACTTTTAACGTTCTTTTATAGGCACTGTCACCATATCCAACTGCAGAATTGTCATTTGGATAAGCAAAAGATGTGGCATTCATTTTGTAATCTAAAAGAGTACAATAAATATTTTCTTTTCTTCCCATGAACTCCTTTCCAGCCTGGCTTCAGGTCCTAAGTTTTCTATGTTGAAGACAGAATGTTCGACACAGAGACGCAGTTGTCTAAACAACAAAAAAACCTCTGCTTTGCTTAACCTTGAACTACCCAGATTCTCCTCCATTGTTAAGTCCTATTGTCAGCAACATTGATATGCAAATGAATATGCGAGCCGTCTATGACAGTGCTAATCAATTAATCAATGGGTCTGCATAAGAATGGGGAAAGAAGAACTCTGACAAAGAAGGTCAGCAAACTTCATTTACCACTACTATGTAAGGCCGACAGCCTCACGCCCAAACATCTGATTCCCACGGAGGGAGAGGAGGCTAAAGGCACAGAAATAAAAACATTATTTTCCTCAGTAGCATCATAAGATCTTTTCTGTGAAGCATCATCACAAAATTTAAGTTTAGTTTAAGGCCCCATCTTGCATTATATATCTGAGATATGCATGTATCAATTATGTAGTATTTATCACTGTGAATCCCGTAGACAAGGTCATAAAAACAATATAATGAATATTAAAATAACATTAAATATACTAGAAATGTGCTACACGCGAAGGGATCACAAGACCAAATCAAATATGTATGAATCAGCTTCTCCCTCACATCATGTAGCTGTAGCCTTGGTGTGAGCTCATTAGCAAAGCCTCCATCTCAGTTCACTGTGTTTTTCCATGTGTTTCAAACTTACCACTAGTACAACATGTACTTTCTTTAACTCACCACACAGATAAGAGATGAAGCCAAACACTAAACTTAATACACCTGTAAAATTGGAAAATGACTCACAAGGAGGTCTAAAATGCGTAACTGATACAGTAACATAAGACATCTGATGTGGGTATCTAGAGTAGTGCACAGACATGTTACCAGCACATAGCACTGTGTAGTATACTATTTGTCGTTCTTTCACTGACTCCAGTACTGCCTTCTTCTACAGAAGAAACCTGTTCTTCCTGTTCAACTTCTGCTAACCTTGGATGACAAATGGCAGAAATATCTTCAACAGAAACACAAACAGATGTGAAGGTTAGGAAAGTGCCACCCATGTGTCAGGGAACATACCTGTTTCACACAGGTCTGTCTCTGACTCCCTGCAAAGTATGACTCCACGGTACAAAGATCCGACATATGTAAACACACCCACAGTGCTCTGTACTCACTTATTTAGTACTGCGACGGTATGGCGTTCCATAGAGAAACAAAACAAGACAGGTTGGACTATGACCTGTAGTTCATTCTCTGCTGATGGAGGTGGCTAGAGACAATGTCCAAAGGACAAACACCATTGGAAAGATTGGCCATATTTAAAATAATACGGCAAATCCAACTCTGTAATGTGTCACCGTCACCACCATTACCGGTTCTAATAAATTCAACAACTAAGACTGTTAAATGGTATCTCGTTTTTGACCAGTGATCATGTGAAGTATGGTCTGGTACTACAACAGTTAAATTAAAGCCAACTACTGTGTTTACTGTGAGTTAAACTATAAATGTGGTTATATCATATTCCACTGAGAGAGAAATGATGGATTTGGAGTTGTGATCTTTGTCAGATTCTTAGTCTTTGATAATGCTTTATAAGGTAACAATTTATTTTTGAGATGAATACATTGTTTTAATGAAAAACACTTAATGCAAACAAAATCTATTTGATTGCAATAAAATCTCCTCTGCGTCTTTCAAACCCCTAAATTAGTACGGTGTTCTGTCAACTTGCTTGTCCTCACCAGTGCTCTTAAATTAAACTCTGTACCCTGAAGTGTTGTCAGTTTGTCCTCAATAACATGGAAAAATGCTTTACCTTATTAGAGGGTACATGCACAAAAATAGTTCATATCATGTGGAAGTTGCCACCATTATGTCACATTTTGACATGCAAACATGTCATGTAAGATAATTCTAGATATAATTTGACTAAATATTCTGACGTGAGCAGCTATGCAAATACTCATGTGCAGCAATGACAGACTAAATTAGACATAAAGACAGTGGCAAATCCAGCATATTAAAGAAACCTTAAACATGCAAGAGGCTAGACCTCAAGAGGTCGGAGGTGAGGTGTTCCGATCACCCCAAGATGTAAATAACACTGACAACAAGGTGAACTCTCCTGACATACATTTAAAAAATGCTTTGAGACAAGTTTAAACAGCTGAACAAATAAAATATACATTCATCAGCAGAACTGCCCAAGTACTGCAGGCCATCTGTGTGTGTGTGTGTTTGTGCGTAAACTCTAGTGTATGAGCCTCCAGGGCCCCAATGCCGCACAGGCAGAAACAAAACCACAGGAGGATTAAGGGCAGTGTGTTCAACAAGAGCAAATAAACCCAGCATGCCTGGGCTGGCTCTCTGCGCTGTGCGATGGGAGCTCAGGGCAGCAACACCACACCTCCGTCCAGTCAAAAACCTGCAAGCAAATCAACCTCCCACCTCCCGACCAGCCAGTCGTCCTCTCTCTGACTCCAAAATCCGCTTTCCTTTTCGCTTTGGTGTGTGGCACAAGCTCCTTTATGACCCCAGCACACCCTGTAACACAATCTCCATGTTGATTTCCAAATTGTGATATCCAGATGATTTCCCTCTGTTTCCAGTCAAGCTGGCCTTTTATAAAGCTGTTACCCCTGAATGGTTGGACAAAGCATGTGGACAGATACAGGGTGGCCTGTCCTCCTGTGCACCAGCCAAAGATGGCAAACAAAGCTTGGCTGGAAGTTTCGTGATTATAAAATAAGCTTTTGCCCAAAACAAGTCTCCTGAGGGTTTGTTTAGGAAAAAAATGTTCCTCTGCTTGATATATGAATATCCTGAGTCAAAGTATGATGGGGCACAAACTTTCCCATGTGGAGCAACATTACCACAGGGACTCTGCAAAAGGAGAGGCACAGATGGAGGCACTGAAGAGGAACACACCCTCAAAGGGGCGGTGGAGGGTGTCAGCACATTGGATTCACTCAGTCAAGCCAGCACAGTGACAGACGTTCTTTAACCGTGTCCTGCATGAAATGTACCCAGACCCTCATTACGCCTACAGTGGAGGGATTATAATGTACTCTGTGTGTGAGTGCGTGCACATGAGAGTACATGTCTAATTAATCACTGAAATCCACCCCGTCAGTCGCTGACAAATAGACAGCATTCACGCCTGGTACCACAGAGCAGGATCTGAGCCAAGTACTTGAATTAAACGTCCAATAGCTGCTGGACAATGCAACAAAGCAGAATTTCTACTGAGGATTGCATGAAAAAGGCGGAGAGGGAATACAAAATGCTCTGTTACAACAGAGATTCCAACGTCACAGTTGGCTTACAGTACAGTTAGTAAGCTCAAATGGTTTACTGGTCATATTGGCCATTTTTCTAAAGAAAGAGCACTAATAAATCTTTTAGAATAAGACCATGGGGAAATAAAATAAGCCAAACCAGAATAAAAAGCCGATGCCAGTGTAACTAACTTCACACTCTATGCAAGCACAATACACACACACACACACACACACACACGTGCATGCGCGTGCGCAAACACACACAAACTTTAGTGAAATCAGTCGGAGGCCCCTCAGTGTGACTGGAAGATAAGTGGCCATTTTCTGCACTGAGTCAACTTTTCAACGGCTCCTGGCCTTTTTATCAGCAACCTCCCCACCGAAGTGAAACACACAAAACAGCTATAAAAGCCTCAGGCACTGAGACCTGACGAACAAGATGAGTTAATAAAACCCCTATGGTGTTAACCTTAATGACACCAGAGGCAGACAACAAAACACTGACAAAAGAGAACACACAGCCCCACAAACATGACCACTTCAACCTGATAATAGCATTTCACAACAGTTGACAAGCTGAAAATTCCCAGAACAGAACGGAGATAAAGCCTGAAGCATGTACGCAGACCATTCGCTCGTAAAGCACATTGTTAACATAATTGGGCCCCTTGCTTGATTTACCTACACGTACTGATTTAGTTAATGCTGTTTACAAGGACGACATACTTGCTGTGAATGAGCGTGTTCTTCCTAAATTGACTCAGGAATGTCCACAAGCACACAAGGACCGATTTTGTCTCAATCTAAGATGGGTTATGTATGAGCATGGGGGCTAAGTTCATGCTCATTAAAGTCAAATAAGCTTAAGACAAGTGCTGACACAATTAGTCAGTCAACAATTTAAAGCAAAAAGCAGTTTCCAGCTTCTAAAAATCGTCCAGCTTACTTTTGCCTATTAAATGCGACAGTAGGTGGAATATACTTGATGTTTGTATTAAAAAAAAAAAAAAAAAACTTATTCATAGATATAACCTTGATATCTGGAAACTTGTGTTCAATGTTTTTCACATTTGTTTATTGTAAGATTTGTCAGCCAAAAGGAGAGAAAAAGTCCCTGACAAATTTTAATGACGCACCCCAAGGAAACTAGTTGTTAGTTTTAGTTTTTACTAAATCAACTGACAGAGGAGCTAATTTAGCAACACTGAAAAGTCATGAGACCACCGCACACGTGACCACATACTTTTTATTATAGGAATAGATAACGAGCAAACCGTACACCAACATAGAATAGGATGTCACATTCGCACACATACATATTTAATTAAATCACAGCCTTTTGTGGTTATTTAAACACACATGCACACATAATTGTGCTGCACTGGTTGTAGCCACAGAAAAGGAAACACCAAAAGGCACGGAAAGCAGATTACATCAGACAACATAAAAGCCACATCTTATAAAATCATATCATACATGGCTCTTTTGCGGCCTGTAGATCTGTGGACCACATGATAAGAGTGCAGAATCCGGAGAGGTTTCGGGGAACACCAACTGATTATGTCGAGAGACGCTTTTGAAGTATCCTCAGTGTCATCTTACCACAGTAAAGTTGTCTTTGACTTGGCTTTCACGTTTGTAATGTAACTTTGACTTGGCAGTGAGGCAACAGCTTTGATTTCCTGGCAATTCACCTTTCCAAGCATGTATACAGTGGCTGTTTACTTATTGACCGTGTGTGTGTATGTGTGCACAATAGGTTTAAAGTCCATCAACGGCTCCCGGTCCAACTGGCGCAGGGAGAGTTAGCCTCAGTTTGCCGAGCCGCAAACGTGCAGTTCGAAAACAAACATCCACACATTTCTCTGTAGCCGATGGAACAAGCGACGTCACACAAATCACACAAGGATGTAAAATGAACAAAAAGCCAAACAGTGCAGAGGAAGACACAAGCCAAACCCTTCTGCCACACCCATGTGTATGACAACAACACCTACTATTTACTGTGACTGTCATTCATTTAATACAAAGAATGGACTGAGATGCTTATCTATCAAGGTACTGTAAGTCCATTCACATGGGTGGGTTGCTGACCTGGAAATGTCATTGAAAAGCTCAGACAGGAAGCAGTGTGAAGCTACATTCATGAGGAAGCCAGCTATTCTCTCAGGATCATCAGAAAACCACGATAAAAGCCTACAATAATTCACATGACTCTTCCCACCTCCTGAACTAGTTTCCCGGCATGAATTTATCATCTACTGGGCACAGAAGTGAGCGCATTTGGGCCAACAGTCATCCTTTGTCTTTTTCAGTACGCCTGAGAGAGGAGCCACCTGTTTCTGTGTCCATGCAGAGCAACAAAACAATGAGGGTTTACTGGACTGTAAACAGGTCAAAGCTTAGACCTCAATGCCCAGCTGCACACCACCAGTCATGTGTGTTTTCAACATGTGACCCAACATATAGTGCAAAGCCAAACTTCTGCTGACAAAAGCAATATCATATCAGTGACTAAGGATGGAGGAGGGAACCATATGCAGTCATACATGGTTAATACTTAACTGTGTATTCCTTGGATTCCATTAGCGCTACAGATGAGAGAGCCATTAAAGGAGCGACTACACTTGGATGTTGGATTTTAAAAGCTTTTAAACAAAGAAAAGCAGATTCATTAATGTAGGCATTGTGCCAAATGTTGTTCATGTTGTTCTTCAGTCAGACTTGGGTAAATACAGGAAAAGTCCACTGGCACCCCGCCCTCATCCCACTCTCCACATATGACAGCTCCTTAAATCACTCGCACTTGCATTAGCAAACCTCCAGGTCCTCAAGAAGCCAAGACAAAAGCCACAACAACGCTGTGACAAAATATGCTACAAAATATCTATGCATACAAATATTAGAAGATTCCAGAGGATGTAACTAGGACAGGCGTGCCACCTGATGACAGGTGATGTTCTCAATGTTGTGCAAGTAAAACAATCCACCAAGCTGGACACATTCAGCTTCGCTGGAATGTCCTAAGACACCATACTTAACCAAACTGGTTTTACAGCGTTAAACAATGCAATTCAAGGTCTAAACAATGACAGGTGTTGCATGAGGAATGACGATGACGACGACGATTATGATGATGATTGCATGGCATTTTAAAATATATGTTTAGAGTAGGCGAGCTGTGGAGTCAAACTGTTATTGTGGTTGTCAAAAGGGGAGGACTTGAGCGTGGAGTGGCATTACACCTGGAGGAAAATAATTCCTGTTGAACTGGTTATTTACCTGCACAATACTCATGCTGCATTGATATTAACCAAAACAGGCACAGATCTAAGCGGTTGAGTGTCAGGTGCATGTGCAGTATTGCACATAATAAGAAGAGAAAGTAGTTCCATTTTCTGGAAACAACCATGACATCTTGTTGTGAAATGTCATCACACCACAGGCCTTTTACCTGTGGTTGTATCAGCTGTTTAAGTAACAGTGCACTGAACCATTAATGTAAATGGTTTTTCAGGCAAGTGTGGTCTATATATACACCTCTCAGTCCTTATTGCCACAACATACTCAATACAAACTTTCTAGAGAGCAAAATTATTTCCCATTATCTTGGGGATTACTGGATAATGTTAACATATGTTAATTGTTCAAATAATCTTTGAAAAACCTTGTCAGTTTGCAAGTAAAAATAAACTTAAAAAGCAGGATTCAAAGACCTAAACTCTGGTATTTTTACTGAGAATTTCTACTTAACAGATCCTGATTGACTGACTTTTGCTTAATTTGCTTCTGTTCTGCAGTAAATAGGACTGGGAAATGCCTTAGGACAATGACATACTATTGGATTATGTTTCAGTATAAAGTTCAAAGAATTCAAACATCCTCAACATGATTTCTCCTCCAAGTTCAAAGACCACACTGCTTTTTTTGCAGGCAGGGTGAATCCTGTAATTGTCTAAGACAAAACAACTCCACTCAGAGAGATCAACATAAGCCTCGACGCTTTCCGTTTTAAACAACTGGAACAGACTACACATCCGTCACTTTAGAAGTGATTAATACTTCACAAAAGGTTTCCAGAACTGTTGAGTACATCAGTGAAACATTTCCAATAATAAAAAGTTTTTTTCTGCATTTTACAGCTGCCATTTTGAATGTACCACAGAAAAGACAAAAAATACCTTCTGCTCTGAACAAAATGCCTTCTTTGTGTCGTCTCCATCGTAATCATTTTTCTGCCAAGCTATATCTAACCTTGTCAAAACATGTCAACATTGCATAAGAAATGACTTCTCACTTAGTTTTTGTCTTGGCATTTACCCATCATTTCCTGTGGGTCCCCTGTGGAACTTGGGACAAAGGTGAGTAGATTACTCAGCCTGCAAACAATTTACATATGCATCTCCCGGGGCATTATTAAGCAACGAGGACATTTAGATCATCATTTAGTCATCACATCTGACTTCAGTTAAATTTCTTCTCTCATATAAACAAGAGAAAAAAGTTTATGTTCTATAAATTAAACTTCCACATAGTATGTAATTCAGACACACAGGCGTGGAAATTAGTTGCCCTCTGCTGTGAGTGCAAATGAGTGTGAGTTATCCCCAACCCCCACTCCTACACACCCTCTTTCCAGTGTTTAACTGTAATGACCTCAGTGCAGTCAGAATCAGGCAGGTAGCCAGCTTCCTCAATACGCAGCAGCAGTATCCTCTAGAGCAAACTGAAATAGTCTCCATTGTAAAAAAAAAAAGCACAGTCATAGATGACACACATATATACTTCCCGGCCTTCTCACTGTGCAGTGCACACAATACATAATGATGGAGAGATATCTTCCAGGCTGATCTGATAAAAACGGACCCGGAGAATCAAAAAGGGCACAAGTGTGCTGAAAAACACAGACAAGAAAGAGAAGGCTGAGACGAGTGGAGGTGCTGGTTGAGTGTGACCATGGTTCAAACTCCCCACAGACTGTGTAACTTTAAGGTGGATAATCAAACATTAGTCTTCCAACTGCCTCGCTCGTCTTTAAAACATACTGCGGTTACACACACGTACAGTGTCAAGTAAATGAATCATCAAGCAAAGTGACACATTCTGACCGACTGGGTCACTTAAGGTTTTAGTTAGGGAGTGGCTGTTTGTTTGTGTGTGTGTGTGTGTAGGAGGAGGTCAGAGGGCAACAGTTGTACAAAAACTACACCAAAGCCGAGCACATTGGTGGATATGTCCTCCTAATTTTGTCCAGACTAACAGTTCAGTTCAGTAAGAACAGACCTTTGACGACAATGAAACCAAATACTATAAATCAGACCTGCAGACTTTAGAGTCAGTGTAGTTAAAGTCGAGTAAATACACACTATACTGCTTTCAATTAAGAGCACGAAGAATGAGGCCGGGCAGGTATACATCTACTGAGGCAGTTCTAGGAGATATTATCCAGCACCTCAGGCGTGACGACCACGAGAGGCAAGTGCCAGGTCCGTAAACACAAACAGAAAAAACACGCTAATGAAGGGGAAAACTAAATCTAAACTAAATCTGCAACTGGGGGATGGAGAGAAACTACCTGTAGTATGTTTGGCTCTCAGTACATTCACAGAGATTTTACCATGTTCAGTGTTCCCACTGTACAGTATTAATGTTACATAACGCAGCAAGTCCATCTGTCTGCCCTCATTAAACCATATCTTGTCCCATAGCCGAAAATAGTTATTTGGGACACTTATTTCAGACTCTGTAACCTAGTTCCCACCACTGGTTATCCACAAACTGAAACAGCAAGTCATTGGTGATTTGTAATATAAGAGCTTTGAGGTCTATGGATCATTGGGGACTCATAATGGGGATCACACGAATAACTATTTCATCTGCTTACTATGATTTTGGGTTTGCCTCTAACACAGTTATGTAACTTCTAAATAAATTACACAAAGCAGGATTTCTTGCAAAAAGTGTGCTCTGTGCCAAAATCTAATCAGGTCAGTAATGTGATATTTCCATAATTTCTAGATATAAAAAGAAGTTTGAGGAGATATGCACGGCTTCATGGCCAGTATCCAGACTGAGCTGTAAATACTTTACACACCAAGTTTATTCTGTCAGATTTAAACAATCTGGATCCAGATCAAACAAAATCTACAATATCTGGAGACAAATAACTAACTATAAAACACGTTTTGACCCCAAAAGCCTTTAAAGTGAAGTGGTGGCTTTCATAATGGTTTGCTCTTTACTCTTCACCAGGCTGATGGAGGACACAGGGGACGCCAGAGGGATCATTGTTGTCGCTCCCTGTGGGACAGCGGAGAGCTGGGTGAGACTGCCAGGCGCGGATTGTCCACAAGCAGATTTGACATTCAAATGAGATGCTGATTTCACACAGTTGGTTTTACTTCAACTCACGTCTGTTCCCTGACATTAGACTCACTATATGCAGACAAACGGTGACCAAGTAGCCTACGTAACGTTAATGCTACAAATTATAACTCGCTCATGTCTGTGGCCGCTTATAGAAACTTACCTTTCGTTTAGGTCCGAGTGATACTGAACTTTCAGCTTGTATTCCACTCAACTTTTCGTAAACACGGGAGAACAGATTCGAAACGAGCGTGGATCGTTACAGATTTACTTTGGTTTCCTCAACGCACCACGACAGACACTTTCGACTCGACAGTTCCAGCGTTGGTGCTCTAATGTCCGTTTAGTTTGCAGCTGTGAGGCGCACAAAGCGGCCGCCCCCCTCATCTTCCCTCCCCTCCTCCCCTCCTCCCCCCTGCGCTCACATGTCGGAGAGGAGAGCACCACCTCCTGCTGTTTAAAGAGACCGAGTCCTGCTCGTCCACAGGCAGAACTTCAACTTGGTGGGGAGCTTCAGCTCATGTGGGCAAAGACCTTTTAGTGTCAAAACACAACATCAAACTTTATCAGGAATAGATTCATATGTTTTTGATATTTATTTGCTTTTTTTCTGTTAAAAGTTAGATGACTGGTGGCACTATTTTAACTAAGCTGTCCCACTTTCAGTTTAGCTCAGCCTGAAAGTAGAAAAGTCAAGCAAGAAGGGAGCAGATACAGACCCCAAATCAGGTCTGCAACCCAGGATCAGGACAGACTAAATAGACTACCTCATTAAGCGTCTTCACATTTTTTAAATTGTTTTTTATTTCTTGTGCAGATTCCAAAATATTTAGGTTTATTTACTAAAGACTAAAAACAGCTATACACATGCATGTTTAAGACCCTAAAAACAAGGTGTGCAAGTGTAGTAAAAGATCAATCTGTTACCACATATGCTTTAAATATAGCAAATGTATTTATTTATTTTCATTTCATTTCTGTACATGTATATGGGCTTCTGACTTGTGGCAAGTCCACGACTTTTGGGTGCTGAGACACCTGGCAAAACATTTCTCACGTTGCTATGAGCGTCAGATCAAATTTACACAGAAATGTAGTTTGGATAAACCTACAATTTATTCTAATTATAAATTAGTTTCCTTCATGACAACATATGAAAATGTAGAAAATTGACATAACATGGCATTTTTTTTACAGGGGACAGGCATGAGACATAAAGCAGCCTATTGCAGTTGTTAGCTTAATTTGTCTTGATTCATTTTTTAATTTATCTTTTCCAATTGTTTTGTATACCCTTACAAAAAGTACTATACTTGAAGATTATTTTATTAAGTATACTTAAGTATACTTTAAGTATAGTAGGTATACTTCTATGTACTTCTAGTATACTTGCTAGTATACTATTTTAATACTCATTGGGACTTAATTGGCCCACTTTTTAGTTTACATCTGATAAGTACATAAAAAGTATAGTGAAATTATACTTGCTCATTTTCAGTTTAAAAGAAGTTTACTAATGATATACTTGAATATAATTCTTTTTCATAAGCGTAGTTAGGTAAGAGAATTAAGTTCTACTCTCTCATATCATGTTGAGAGAGTTTTTATCTCTGTTTTTTTGTTGTTGGAATAATATGTTTCTTCTGGCATTTATAAAGTTTTTTAAATCTTGAATAGAAAATGTTAACAACATTGAACATGTGGGTTGGGTTAACGTTAACAGCTAGTGTTGGTTACACTTCATATAGACTGAAGATCTACATTTCCCGCGTAAAAACTTAAACATTTCACTCATTGTGTGACTTACTTTTAAACAAAAAGACACGGTTACTGCTTTTGTTGTAAAATTAACCACATGTAGTGCATTTTCTTTCATAGCCTACATTTGTGTGAAAAGGAACCAACACACATCATGACTGAGGCCCCAACAGATGTAACACACCTCATGTCTGGTACTCAGGTCTCCTCTGATTTGTTTGCAGAATCTGAGGCCTCAGATCTGAGGTCTGCCTTGTGAAGTCGCCCTGGCTGCAGATGTTAAAATGGGACAAGATGACTGAGACAAATGTGGCTGGGAAATAGTCAATATTATCCAAAGTTGTTAATCTCACAGAAGATGGACCTTTAGACAATGACTGTTAGACTTGGCAAGAATATTGAGTGGTTATAGTCAGGGTTATGTTGCAAGAAATGTTCCAAAAAGATCGACTTATGGTTAAAGTTTGCCTTGTCTTTCTTTCCCATTTCTTCACATAGAATGGATATTTTCCAAAGTTGCACAGAATTACCTC
>OMLM01000670.1:54907-67473 GCA_900302695.1 Helostoma temminkii
AGACAGGCCCATAAAACGCTCCTGGGCCGAGTATAGCGCTATAATCTGACCTTGTAGCCCTGGATGTCTCCATTCTGAGCATCCACTGGAGGAGGATCCCATGTCACATCCAGCTGGGTGGCTGTTGCAGACTGAATGGCCACATTCTGGGGTGGGGCTGTAGGCACTATCAAATGGCATTGCATAAATTAAGCATTGAACATACAACAAGAACATTTTTTTTGCATGATAACCGTTCATTTAGTTTCCAGAATTCCTACAGTAGTCGCTGTGTAAACAGTAGCATTATGGCTTAAGGCTAACTAAAGCTTATTCAGCCTACACAGAAAAGCTTTGGGATTTAAACAAGACAAATTAAACCTGAAACCTCAGCAAGTTTCTAAAGGAGATCATTTCAATACATAGGTTGCCAGTAGCAGCTGCAATATGGAAAGGGCTCATTCACTCTCATTGCAAGTGACAAAATAATTATACACTTGAGGCTTTGTTGCTTAAAATGACAGAAAGTGTACATACCTGCTTCTCCCACAAACACCTCTTGTGGTGGGCTGGTTGGCCCCTCGCCCACAGCGTTGTATATACTCAGACGTATCTCATAGCGCTTGTGTTTACTTAGCTCTGCAGTACAAGTAAAAAAAGCAGAAATAAATATATAAATGACATAGTATTTCACACCAAATTGTCAGATGTACTTTTTAAGTGTCAATTTTCTCACTTCAGGTTGCCAAATTTCCCACCTGCAGCGGTGACTATCATTACTCCACTGTTGACACACTCACCCACCTCCCTACCCCAAATCTCTGCACTTCATTCCAGGTGACTCATCACTGACTTCCCACCCATAAACGCTGCTACTGGAAAGTGAGTACTGTTTTAAACTTACAATGTGAGGGACATTTAGTTAAATTAGTGCAACTGCAAATTATACTATGTTATTCACGCAGGGACATGGTAATTACGTGATTGTTGGATAAAGCAGTCTTCAGGTACAAGACAAATACTGTATGTGACCATCTGCTTTTCTGAATAAGCTGACGTGCAAACCGAGGAGTATGCTGGACTCGGCTGACTTGAGTACTCAGTGTCCAAGAATTTCTCAGTAGAAGCCTTTGTACCCATGTGATGTGAATATAAGTAGCCAAATGTTGTGTTAATTTGCTTTTCCTGCATCACTATTCAAGCCAACAGAGTAGACATATGGTGAGATCCAAACAGACAGCTTTTTTCAGCTTCATTAGTTTAGGGTACATTAAGAATCACAGAGTACAGACGCGCATGTGTGTGCTTGTGAGTCAGAGGCATAACAAAACTTACTGTCCAACTCATACTGGGTCAGAGTTGAATCACTCAGGTTCCGGATGTTGTAGGGGGCTGTGGTGGAGAGACAGAAAAAAACAACAATAAAAAAGGAGCAAAATGAGAGAGAGGTAATGGGGAGACTATAGTATTAGTGTCTAAAGTCTAATATTTTCATTGTTAAGAAGAGTGTCAAAAAAACCCACACAATTGCAATGATAATACTTCTGTGTAAGAATGAAAGCTAAATTATAGGCTAAGTTGCTAAGCAGGAGAAACAGAGCAGTCCCTAAGTAAATGTAATAATAGCCTGCAGCTGATAGCTACTGATCACAAGATGAAATGTTTTGTTGTGAAGTGTCAAGGCCAGGGGGAAATCTTGGGAACAAAATAGGCCTGTGTGAAGTTTTTGCTCTGATGGAAATAATAGTGTTGCTGACACATTAAGATTGAGTAGGAATAATCAACCATGACAGAGTCTCATAATTGTGTGAAAGTGCTACAGAAGTAAAGTGAAGTGAAATGACACTTTTTTTACTCATCTACTTTTGCTGAATGAATTATATACATAAGATGTTTCTGTCTTTACTTTAAATTCATAGTTTATTAAGAGTTTTAAATAACATTTGCAATAAAATTGACACACAAGCAGTTGTTTTAGATGAAAATGCTAAGCTACTAACTATATTTGTGTAAAAAAACAAAGCCAGCGGTAGTAGCTGCAGTTATTTCTCACCGTTGAGCTCCGCCCAGGTGGACCCACTGTTGATGGTATGAATTGAGTAAGTACGGAGACGGTCATATAGCAGCTCACGATATCGAATACGAAAGCCCAGTAAGATTCCATTGATCTTCTCTTCAGAGGGAGCCTGTAGATGGGAAGCAAAAAGTTAAAAGATGGGGAGTTTAAGGTTTAATGTAGCAGACAACTGCAGAACTGAACTCCAGAAGTGGGCTGAAATACTGCATGCAACCCAGTTTTAAACTACTAATGAGGTCATATAAATTGCTAATTTTATCTTAACATGCTTTTTACTTGTGTATTTCTTCTCTGTAAAATCCTACTTCAACACTCTGTGTTTCATCTTTTACTTTACTTAAGGGACTTACAGTAAATGAAACACACACACAGAGAAAATCACTCCACAGGTGAGTAACACCGAGAAATCCCCCATGGTCCGTCCCCAGAGGGGAGAAGCAGAGAGAGAAAATAAGTACTTCTCCAACCTTATAAATTCTACAAGTGTTCCCTATAAAAATAAAATTATGACTTGGAGCCTCCTGTTTTCTTCTTTATGATCTGTTAATTCAGGTGTGAGTGTGGGAAAGAGTAAAAGTCAGCAGGAACCTTTCTGGAAGTATAGACCTACCTTTTTTTTCTGATTATAGGCCACTTTCTCAGATTTTTGTTGATTTTTAAAAATAATGAAAGATAAAACCAGCTACTCTGTCTCATCTTACCTGCCAGCGAATTAGCACTGACGTTGTTGTGTGTGGCGTAACAGAGTGAATTGTGGGTGCTTCGTCCGGTGCTGTGGCGATAAAAGAGAGACAAATTAGTTAAACTGACTTAAAAAAGGGGAAAATTTGCAGATGCTAAACCTTTACATTTGAAGTGGTATTCATTGCAAAAACACACAACAGCTACAAATAATAGCAGTTTGAGATCAGTGGAGTGAACATTTCTTTAGTTGGCTAAAGCACCACTGGCAAAGGTTTTAAAGCTGCTGTCTTGTGTAATGGTAACTACAGATGGTGTATTCATGACATCACCTCGTGCATTTGCCAGTTGTGTCTGCATGCAAACAATAGGCCTATTCATGAAAGCATTAACCTCATAGTGATAAAGAGGCATGTAGTGTTAATATCAAACCTTCAAAAACCTACATAAAGGTGTCTGTGAAGAAGCTCAGTCAACCAGGTGAATGTACGCTGATTCATGGCAATTGGACTTGTTTCTGTTATCCAAGTAGCTTTATCAGTCCCTTGTCCTTTGTACTGATGAGGCTACTTGCTACTACTATATTACATAAATTGTAGAAACTTTTAAAGGAATAGTTTGCATTTGGTGAAATATGTTTATTGGCTGTTACATTAAGTGCAGTCAATTCAGCTGCCATTAATTAGCTTGGTGGAAAATGGGTATGTAAAGTTGTTAGACAACCACTGAAAACTCATGAACGTTGCTGCACCCAGCTACCAACGATAGCCTTAAATCTTCCCAAATTGTTGAACCATTCCTTTAATATCAAGCTGTTTCATCATAATGTCACTCTTACCATCTTGTAGAGTTGTGATCGCTTCACTTTCCTCGCTGTACTCACTGTCACCTATGTCATTGGTGGCTTTTACTCTGAACTGGTAGGATGTGAAGGGCTTCAGCCTTAGGGAGGGAAGCACAGGAAGGCTCATCAATCTTGATGATAAACTACAGCAGTGTATCTTAAACCTTTTAAGCCACAGATATTAAAAGAGAAATGTAGTCTTACTGTGGGGGCCACAGTCTTTACAAGAAAACTACTAGGCATACTGCAGCACTTGCTGAATTTTTTTCCTAATGACATAAATGTCTAGTGGATAGTGCCATTTACTGCATTCTAAACCAGACCTAAATGCATTATTACATATAAGGATATTGTTGATTTGCCAACTGTACTTTAGCTAAGGGAAAATTTAAGTGACTGCAGCAGTGGAGACTGTGAGAGGAAGAAAGGATTGTTTAATTTTATATTATCCTGTCAATCTAGCGAAAAACTGAATTTTATTGTTATTATAAAGAGGAAGCAAATTAGCCCCTGACTAGCAGAAACTGTTAGCTGATAAGAACTATCACCTGGATACAATGTAAGAGGTGGCCTCATGGTTGACAGAGGCAGAATGGACTGTCCAGTTGTTCTCTGGAAGTTCTCTGAGCTGCACTGTGTAGTAACGCACAGGGGACAGGCCGTCGCTGCCTGGTTCCCATGACAGCAAAACGTGGCGAGCTTGAACATCTTTCTGGGGAACAATGGGGCGGCTGGTGGGCTGAGGACGAGCTGGAAGGATGGACACACAGATCAAAAGGGGTTGGTTGAGGATGTTAAAAGAATTGCAGAAATAAATGGAAAATATGTGTCAGGAAGAATACAAGCAAAGTTGGAGATAAATGGTTTTGAGAAAAAAAACACTTTTACTTATTGCTTTTTATTCACTCACATTTGCATGGGCTACGTTGCCCTGCCCTGACAAAATGTGCAAGTCTGTTGAATGTAAAAGTAGCTGAGAAATGAAAGTTGGAGAGTAAACAATCTGCAACATGCCTTGAGGGAAGCAGATGGACTGATTGGTTCTCACAACTGCATCAGAGCGCTTCCGATAAACACCCACAGGGCACAAACACTCCTTTAGAAAACACATCTGCTTACTGGACTGTTAAGTTGAAGTGCAATGGCTTAGCACAGTTTTCTACAAGTTGTGTCATTACGGAGATCCCATACCTGCGCCTGCTCTCAGAATTGTGTATACTACCGCGTTTCCTGTTTGGTAATGAACCGCAAATGTTATGAGCTGTGTTACTATTACACTTCAAAAATACCACTTCATTTAGTAAAACAGTTTTCCTCATGTTCTCATTCACAACGTTGTATAATCATCTGCAACGTTAAAACGAAACTACACCATGTATACACTCGTGGATTACCTCTTTTCTCTGTGGTGACCACCAGTGCCTCAGCAGCCTCTCCCCAACCCTTTCTTGTCTGTGCTGTGATGCGGAACACGTAGACTGACTCTGGCTTGAGGTTGGTCACTGTGTACTGGCGAGCGCTGGGGCTCAGAACGTCCACTGTGGCCGTGTTGCTGTTGGTGGAGTTGAGGTGGTATGTGATCTGGTAGGCTGGAGAGAAGTTGGGGGCAAAGAACATTATTGGATGTGTCACAGCTAAGTTGTTAATTATATCTTGGTTGGAAAATTTATTTTAGTTATTTAAAGCGTTTGTTGTTTGTGCTGGTTTTCCTAACAACAGGAGGAATAAAAACAACTACAGGCAGATGTGTGTCTTCTGAAATGATCGCTTCAGCATCTGCTCTCACATGCTGCTGTGTGGCTCTGTCATGCTGTACAATTTTAATTTTTTTTACTTCTATAATAAATTAAACACTCACAAGGAAATCCCTTATTAGTTAACAACAGATTCTAATTCCCTTTACGAAAATAGTGGGAAAACAAAAAAAACACTATTTTTTTTGCCATTACTTGTACTGCCTAGTACATAACACAGGTCAAAAAAGCATTGAACAATATGCTGAGAGTCGTCACAGGAACGATGGCGTTTGGACTGATGGTCCATTAAATCTCAATGAAGAAGCCTATCTGTGCAGTATTAGGAAGTTTACTGAGAAAGACACTGACATTCCAACACAGGCTGCAAGATTTAAATTTTTTATAAAATAAAACTGACCAATAAATGGTACATTACTAACCCAGTATAATCCCATTGGGCTGTGAAGGGGACTGCCAAATAAGACGGACTGAGGTGGTCCGCACCTCTGGGAACAGAATACCCACTGGAGGTCCCGGAACTAGAGAGAAGCAAAATATATAGTAATAACACAACTAAGATGTTAATCAAGGTTCAATGTCTTCAATTTGGTAACCAAGAACTGTATCAAATCAAATACATACATATAGTATCTGTTATCTATATCTGTAAAGAAAATACTGTAGAATTTCAGCGCAAAGCACAAAGGTCACCAGCATAAATCAAAACTCATTATTAACATATTTTTTTCCATAATACTATCTCACTGCCTGTTGTCCCTACCATCATCCAAGGTCCTCTCCAGGATAGTAGGAGAACTGGACCGTCCATCCCCAATTCGTGTGAAAGCCAGAACCTGAATCTCATAGAGCACATATTTCCCCAGACCAGTCAGCTGGACACTGTGAGTGGCATTTCCCTCTACTGTCCAAAAGTGGACTGCACTGTCAGCGTCCTTCTCTTTGTACACCACCTAAACCCATGAGGAGGCAGAAAATTAAAAAAAAAGGTGTGAAATTAAGTAGGAGAAATGGTCTCACATACTGTCATCTTGTTTTGAATACTGCCACGAGATTTCTAAAAAACTAATTAGGGTTTTTGACTGCCCAGTAAATAAACCATGAAAAGCAGTAAAGAGCACAAGCAGACCTTGTAGCCCAGAATGAGACCATTTCTGTCTGGCTCAGGAACTTCAAACCAGCGTACCAGGATACTGCTAGAAGTGGTGGCAAAGGCAGACACATTGGTGGGTCCAGAGGAAGGGACTGGACAACAAAGAGAGCAGAGGGACAAAAATGATGAATTATGCATTGTTTGTCATAAAGTGTGAAAAATGTATTTGTCATGCTGCCTGCATGGATATGTATTTACTGTGTGGACGTAGGAGTACGACAAAGGGGCAGTTTGAGTGATCTGCTGTGGATATTTATTATTTGTGTTTGTGTTTGCACATAGCTTCTCATATCCTGGTATACCCTCCAGGCCTGCTGAAAAAAAGACTCAGTAATAGGTCTTTTCGCTTCCTTGGCACTTGTCCCTGGACATAAAGCACTGATTCCTAAGAATTTGCTAGTGCGAGTGGAAAAATAGCACAGGAATTCCACATTTAAGTCCATGTGTTCTCAATTTCCTCAGACTCCTTTCTTCACTCCTTCCATTCCTGACTACCCAGTGTCTGGTGAAAAGGGGGAAAAACTGTGGGCTGCTAAAGGAACTTCATGCATTTGAGATTCTAATGTGACTAATAATGGAGATATTCCACAAGAACTTTGCTACAACATAATATTGCAAAACTAAACTGTTTGGTATTTGAGAAAAACAATGAAAATGTCATGATACAAAAAAGTGTGTTTTGCTATGGGCTTGTTTAAAGCTGGATTCATGCTTCTCTGGAGATAGATGCCATCCAGTCCCTTGAATGTATCTGGCTCATGAGCCAAAAAAAAAGTTTTCTAGCTTCTGGGTTTCCTTCCATGTTGTGCAGCCCATGTGCATTAATCTTTCCCCCACTGGCACTGCCTATTTTAAAATAAAACCTAATTTTCTTGGCTCTGGGGAAGTTTTAAAAAATACAATACCCCCATGGATTAAAAATTAATAATAGAAGGAGAAAAATAGGTTGTTTGCAGTCTGAGGTGTGCTGGCAACAACTCACACAGGTACTGATGTCTCTTCCATAATGATGGTCTAAGGGGAACCTCCCCAGCAGGGAGATTTTCTTTGCAATACCACAAATGGCCAATAGGAGAGGCAGCAAAGCTGAGTGGCAGTGATGTGAAGACACACAGCTCCCAAATGTAGCATCTCCTGACTTGCATTTTGAGCAGTTTTTGTCATTGGTTTGTCTAATTTGTTAGGAAGTTGGGTAATGAAAACGTATGATGGAGGAGATGGAAGAGTGGCTAGCAGACAAGATTTGAAAATATAAATATTTATTTGACAAAAGGTTTGACATTTAATATTGTAATTATGCTTATCCTTGTCCTCTTCATTTACAGAATGCTTCTGAATCTGAAGTGTGCTACATGAATGATTAATTAGAGTGACTGTCACCAGAGAATTCAATGAAATGTGTTGTCTTGTTGGGAGAAAATCATATACTGAAGTATATTTATATATACGAATAAAAAAAAAAAGAAAAAGTTTCTTTCTTACAAACTTAGGTGCAGAGTTAGGAATAGAGTTGTATTGTATATGAAGAAGAAGAAGAAGACGAAGAAGAAGAAAAAGTAATTTAAAGTGCTACATTCATTGACCCAAAATGTATGTCAGAACAACAAGCAGTCAGTTCAACACATTTCACACACACAGTCACAACTTCATAATGATCCTGCCTGATCACTAAAATACAGTTTTTAACGAATCACCAACATTTCCCATAAGTTCCTGTATTTACATCAAAACTAAACTTCAATCTTCAAGAATTCATTTGTTACATATATCTTATTTATTTTTAAATTAACTTAAACTTAATAAATTAAACAAAAATATATTTTCCCTTATTTATTTAATGTAGTTTAGTATAGTTAGTTAAGTCTATATTTTCTTTTAGCAAGGATTGGATAGCAAATGTGTGATCAAATATTTCTGTTGGTGCATTTCTAGTCACAGAAAACTATATCTTGTATATAGAGCTGTCTCAGGCCAGGGGAAATTTTGGAGTGTAGTTCCATGGATGATATTAATGGCCATTGGTTCGTCCTGGTCTGTGTAGGCGCTGGTCCACACAAGGTCATTACTGCCCCTAGCGTCCTGAAGCACTTCCGTTTTAGGATAGTGTATTTGCAGCATTTTGAATTCGTACGTGCTTTTGTGTTTGTACGTGCTTTGTCTCTGGGGTCCACGGTAACTATTGTTTACTAAATACGACACTGTTACTAGTGGATATGTATTTTACACCCTCGAAGATAAAGATAAACTCAGACAAACATTTGTGAAAGTCCAACTTTTACATTAACTTTTATAAAAGAAAGATGTTCACAAGCAGCAGGGAGATGTTCAGTTTTCAGAAAGCATAAGCCTATTACTAAATGTAGAATCTGAAATATTAATTTGATAAAACTGTTGCATCTTGGGCAAACATTATATTAATGAGATGTATTTATTCAGTTTCCTCCAAGCAAAACCTTGTATATAAATATTTTTTAGATATTAAGTTTGTCAGAACAACAAGGTGGTTAGCTCTGTCACCTCATTGAAGGACCTGGTTTTTAATCTACTGACTAGACGTACATGTAACATTACTGGTTGGTGGGGGCGTACAGATGCAAGGCAGTAACTCTAGCTGTTCACATCATGTAATGTAACTGAAGATAAAAAGGATAATGTGGTTTTAAACCAATGTGGTGTTAACACAAACATCTTTGCTTTAAGAAAGCTGTTTCTGGAATGAGCCAGTGAACAGGAAGTATTTGTTTGTTTGGTTATTTATTTGTCGCTGTGACAAAGTGACTGGATGTTGTTATTGTAAATCCTAACATGAGGTTGAGGTTCTAACTCACCGGACTCCCTCGTCCTGCCTCTGACCGGCTGGCTCCAGGGTCCCATTCCGATGCCATTGACAGCCTGGACCCTGACCTCATACTCTGTCCACTCCTCCAAGTCCTCGATGGTGAACTCTCTTTCCAGACGGTCAGCAATGACATGGGTCAGTGCCCGACCCTGTGAGCCCACACGGGAGTACTGAATCCTGTAGCCCACCTGCTCCGCGTTCCCATTGTATTCCCATTCAGGTAAAGGCTGGAAATGAACATTAAGAGAAATAAATGGGAAAAAGTAAGTCAGAACCAACTATATTCTTTATGATATGAGATGATATGCGCAGGAGAGGCTGTTTCCTAATTACCATCCATCGTAACCACAAGCTAGTCTCACTTGCGGTGCGCAGGGTGACGTTGGCAGGGGCCATGTCAGGAGGAGCCGGTAGAGTTTGGATTTTCCTGGAGGGCTGGCTGGGTGGACTGGTGCCCACTATGTTCACCTGACGCATTCGGAATCTGGTGTTTGGAGTCAGAAATTTTTATGATGCAGCATCTCCAAAATATAGTTTTATTTATTATTTATTTATTATTATCTGAAAAATCAACTAATACTGTAATTTGGCAACTGAAAATAAGCTAGAAGTATTAAGTAGTACTTGCAATGTGCATTCCCTTACATGAGGCTTACTGTTTTTGAACTGAGATCACAGCACTGAATATGAATGTGATATCAATAGGCTGAGCGGAGAGCTTTTCTGTGTTATGGCTTGAATTAGCAGAGAAAAAAAATCCAGTGTGAACATTTAAATCTACTGAAATGTAAAGTGGTTAAAGTGGTAGTACTGAAGCTAAAATGATGAGAACTTTGGCTGTTGTAGGTCTGTAGGGGTTTGGCTGTGTGAATGTTAATTGGTTATAGCATGGAAAACATGAACATGGAAAACAAGCAGACTGCACCGAGATAAAGATCAAGCACACACTGTAAAAATAAAATTCAAATCACCCTAACCACAACAAGCTTGTATCCAAATAAATAAAACACAATAAGATAAGCTCCTGGGATATGCTGGAACTAGCCGAGATACTGAAGTTCACACACACCCATCTCACAGTCTGCATCTTAATTTCCATTTTATGTGACACAGCCTAAAAATATATTGGAAAAATCATGAGCACCATCCCTAAAAATAATATTATTTTCCTATAACAATGCTTTGGCTACCTGCTGTGGCCCTTTGCACACATGACTTTTCTAACAAACTTTGTATTTTGTAATTTTAGAAAAAATGCGACATCCACGGTGGTATCAGTTTTGTTTGTTTGTCTTTGTTGTATTCAGATACCCATTAAAGATTAAGGTGGGCAGACATGGTAAAGCAGATACAGTTTCCTGTAGGTTACCTGTAGAAGGTGTACGGGTTGAGACTTGGCACTTCTAAGGAGCGAGCATCAGGTTCGTTGGAGACCTGGTGGACCATCACCCAATCCTCATTTTCTCCTACCACACCCACCTGGCGTGAAAACAACACAAATCATGACAAATGGATTGAGCAGTGAGTAAAACTGCTAACAAAGCAAAACTCCACATCTAAAGGAGGTAATGAAATCTGTTTTCAATCTTGAAACCTTATTTGTTGCAATTTCTTCAAGCAATGCAAATTAAGGATGGCTCTAAAACAATAAACATGATAAAGACAAATGAAACCTCAGATTTAGATTAAATTTGCCTCACCTGTGCCTCCACCTGCCAACGGGAAATGGAGGTTTTGCCGTCATAGCCGGGTTTGAACTGCAAGGTGACAGAGCGAGGGCCAATGTTGGAAATTGCAATGTTGGTAGGAGGACCAGGGAGCTCTGTGAATAGATAGAAAGAGAAAAAGCTGGACAAATAAGGAGATGCAAAAATAACTCAACAAATAGCATACACTACAATAGGCTTTGTCTGCATCTCACATGATTTTGGTTTGTAGGCTATGGTTGGGGAAATCCATCTACTACGGCACCCTCTTGTGGTAGTACAGATACTGCACATACATTAATCTTTCCAGCAATCTCACTGGAATCTCCCAAAGCTCCCAAATACAGGTAAAACAGCAAAAGCAGATTAGCTTTGTTAAAGATGCTTACACGCAGTACACAGGCTGAGACAATGCCATGAATGCCAATTACACTGCAGTTCAGAGATACGATCCAATCTGATATCCTACTGTTTACACTTGAGCTGAGTCAACAATAAGTATAGATTATTCCCTGGAAATCCTGGAGGGAAAACAAATCTCAAAATGGTGGGGAAAAAAAAAAAAAAAAAACAGCAGGGAGATGTGTTTGTGTATATGAACAACACTGTTTGTTTGTGTGTGTCTGCTTAGATGTTTTTGTGTTCATATACTGCAAATACAATATGTATATAATGCAGGGTATATTTATGTAAGTAATTCATTCTTCATATTTTCCCTTATGTTTCCCTTAAGATAAATATACTACAATAACACATTCCCATTCCGAAGTGCAATATAGTTTACATAAATCCTAGATGAAGTCAAATCAGGGCATACTGGAGTGTGGAGAGCCTAATATTAAAAAGTTTTAATCACTCCCATGGGCATACTAGGCAATTTTTCCAAGATTGCTTAAATGCAGGTGTATTCATCCCTAATCAAATGGAGATTATACGTGTTGCAGTAAAATTACTGCCTCTAAATTATTTGCGTGGCTGATTATTCAGGTGGCTTTTAGCTGGATCGTTAAAGTACAGCACATCGGCATTTTCTTTACACATATACAAAAGGATTAATCACCATTCTGGGGACTATAACTTCTGCTGTGAAGCCTGCTATCAATTTAACAGCCTGTCATTTCACAGCTTTCACAGATGTCCAGGTTTTGAATGCTGCTCTAGTAATTGAAGTGGGCATTGTATTACTATTACACAATTTTGCAAATATGGAATCATTAAACACTGTAATTGTCCGTAATGCTCTTGTGGGAGCTATTATTTTGTGGATGTGGCGCGGCTACGTGTGTAGCTGTTGTGTCAAAGCTGAGGTGACTGGGGTCCAATTTCATTGTGTCTGGCGCCAGTGTTCACCAGTGTGCAATGTGAAACAGCAATTATGCAAAAACTAAAAGTTGAACAAAGGTTCCTAAAAAAGTAACCTCCAGTGATGTTATGGGTCATCTTGATTTATTTCAAATTTAAACTAATTCAAATTTAATTTAGTTTATTTATTATAGTTTGGGGCTTTGGGAGACATGGCGGTCCTTAAACAAG
>OMLM01000670.1:67493-104839 GCA_900302695.1 Helostoma temminkii
CACTGAGAATCTTGTCGTCCATTTCTTAAAGGTCCTGTTTTATAATTTGAGTGTAATGACCAATAATTACATATATTGTTTGATAGCTGACCTGGTGGGACGCCAGACGATATGGTGGAGGAGGACAGCTGACCCTGGCCTTTGGAGGTCATTCCTGCCACTTCAATGGTGTAGGTGGTGAGTGCAGTGAGTCCAGTGACCCTGTATTCTAAGGTGACGTTTGGCAGGTAGTGCGTAACTCTGGTGTTGGTTCGGTTGAACTCCTCCCACGAAATCCGATAGCCTGAAGAGCAGGAGAGATGGGTTAATAGCAACCGACAGAGAATCCTCTCAGGAAAAATTCAACAGCACTTTGACTACAATAGCAACTCAGCTCGCATGCTATGAGGCAAGCTAGCAGAAATATTAAATTAACTTCATCAAAAATTGAATATAGCAAATTAAATCAGCCTGTGATTATACCTCCCTGCGCACCCACACATTCTCCACCAACTACAATCCATACACACACACACAGACTACCTTCTCAAAGTTAATGCAATTTACTCATTGGCCAGCAGCTCTTTTCATGTGATTGCATAAGACATTAGGTAGCATTTCTTGCCAAATCAATAATTTCAGATGACATGCCAAAGTTTTACTCCTGGGGATGTGCAGCACATTAATTTCTTTTGAAAAACACTTCACAATTTGCTGCTAAAAATCTCAACCTTAGTAAACACTTGAATATTAATGTCACTGCTGGGGGTTTGCTCTTTACTCTGTGTTACATAGACTACAACACTTAACGCTTGCTCACTAGAAATAACCTTAATTAGGATATTTTGCATGGACATCTGTGGACTGGTGAGACGAAATACATACTTTGTACACACAATTTATACTAATGTGATTTCTTTAGTTTATAGCAGTTTGTGTACTATATCTCACTGTACTGTATGTGTAAAACACAACTACTGGAGAGCCTTGTGAAAAACACATTTTATCCAAAAGCCAAAATTCTCACTTATAACAGCACAACAGTTGTGTTCAGGTACACTGCATCAGCAATGGATATATTTTTTTAATGGTGTGATTTGCATGTTTTGTAATTTGGATGAGACTGCAAACTGTATTTTATACTGTGTTGCTCTTTACATTGTGTAATTGTATGTGGCCTATTTTTGTTTAGTACAGTTCAATCAGTACAGTCAAATAAACAAGAAACAATAAAATTGCACCTTAAGAGCTATGTGTGCTAGTCTCGTTAAAAACTGCTTTGTAAAGCATTTCACATTTTCTACTAAGTGTATTTTGGGAGTAAAGTGAACTTACCTGTGAGAATTCCATTCTTCTCGCTGGGCTCACTCCAGCTGACCTTGAGTGAGGTGTCCAGGATCTCAGTGAAACTCAGATGACCCACAGCACCAGGGGCTGCACAGAATCAAGGGAAAATACTAATGACCATCCCCAAATGATCAACTTTCCATACAATATGAGCTTAATGCTGATCAGCTGACAAAGGGGACTTAGAAAAAAATTGGTGACAGCATTTGCATTTTTAATTGTGTTCATACTAAAATCAGGAAAAAAACAGTTTGATGACAGTTGTGGAAAATTGTAGTTTTAAGGTTTAACCAATAATCTCAAATGAAACTATGTCCCAATTATGATGATATGGTCTGCCAGAATATACTCATTCATTATCGTTTCTCTACATCTTCGTTCTACATAAATAATATATTTTGCCCAGGTGATGTGTTACTATGAGACACTTGTGTCCCTACACCACCATGACAGAGAAAAGGCAGTTGAGGAAAAGTCACTTACTGTCCTCGTGTGTCCTTAATGCCTTGGGCGGGCTACGGGGGCCGTCTCCAGGCGTAGTGAAACACAGTACAGAGGTGTAATACTCAGTGAACTTCTTCAGGCCTGTCACATATCCCACATGTACGCTGTCCTGGAAGTTTGGTCGCACTGTTACCATAGAAACGTCTTTGTCTCTGCCAGGCTCCCAGGCCAGCAACTGAAATAGACAAACAAAAAGAAAAACGCATGCAGCAAATTAACCAGACAGTTGAAAATAAAAGCAGCTAATCATTTTTCTGTAATAATTCTCGCATATTTATTCGCAAAACTAACAGCAGAATCTCTTTCCACCAGTCTTGAGCCACTCTGAGGAGTTATCTGGCATCATAGCTTTCCCAGATATATTTAGAAAGATGCCCTGAGGAGGTTTTGACACAGAGGCAATAGCTAAATAGCTCCACTAAGACTGGCAGATAAAGAGAAAGTGAAGGGTCAAGAGATGCATGATCACATCCCATCATGTGTGTTGACTGCACACAATATAGCATTTACAAATGGGACCTGGATTGACCAATTTGGTGCTTAGGTAATGAGCCCCAGTGGCATTATTACAGTTCCAGTTAGCAGAGTGGTGTGGAAGCTTCCAGGGAAGGAAAAAGTTGGCATGAGGACATCTGATGGACAGATGCCCGACTATGTGCCACTTTCTCCTTTTTTTTCTATCCCATAAATTCCTTTGCCTACATTTCTCACACCTTTCACACCCTCGGTTTCCCTTTTATCTCACTGCTGCTTAAGTCTCTCCCTGGAGAGGATCTGGAATTTAAAATTCAAATTGAGTTTGTACAGTGACCCTTCCACCCAGCTGAGTAAGGCATGTGGAGCACCACTGAAAAGAGAAACAAAAAGAGAAGGGGAAAAAAAGACAATGACATGAGAATAATTAAGCCTGAATAGAGTCAACTAAGAACTACCCTATGGATATGGCTTTATAGCTCCCTGTGGGCTACATTCATGTCTGTGAAGTATACACAAGAGACTGAGAAATGGACTACTTTGACGAACCCATGACAAAATAATGAAGACATTAATCATTACATGCACACAGCTTTACAATAAAACACATGATAAATGGTTACAAAGATAAATAGAATGACATTCGACTGACAAATGAACCAGTCATTTGTTCATAGTGGCACAGAATAGCTTTAGCCTATTGGCTTTTCTCTCTCACTTGCTACACAGAGTATGTGATACTACAAGTGCAGCTCTGACAGTTCTGTCAATGGATGTGATGACCAGTGGTGATGGCACTACAGCAGTTACTGACCTTGTAGCCCTGGTTGATGCCGTTGATGAACTGAGGGTTAGGGGCTGTCCACGTAAAACGAATCGTTGTCGAGTTGACTGCCTCAGCCTGTACATTGCCTGGGGCAGTGGTGGGTACTGGGATGGATGATGAGAGGAAAGAAAAAACACCAGAGAAGTAATAAATAAAGAAAAGAGAAAAGAAGCAGCGACAAAAAGAATACAGCAAAAGACAAAGGTGTGAGAGTGCTGGTCATTTGATTGCTAGAATTCTGCCTGCATCTGTTTTTATGTCAGAATCGATCACTGCTGCACAGGTCAGGGTGAGTGCTGCTATCAAACTCTTTCTGATGACACTTACACTTAATCCTAGGACACTCTGTGGTTTTGCTTGTGTCAGGTGCTTATGGATTTTAAATGTATGCTGCATCTTCGTGTGGTGGTCCTTACAAAGAAGCATTATGTAATGTAGTTGGTTAGTCAGCACTGGCACTGACTTTAAGCAGATGGTTGGTGACACATTTAACAAAAGGTTAGCAAATGAGCTCTGATATTTGATTAGTAACATGGATGATATCAGTCCTTACCTCCCTGTAGAGTCCATTCAGTGACTTTATGGCTGAAAATGCCCAGACCTGCCCCATTGTAGGCAGCCACCTCAATCTCATAGTTAGTCCAGATGATGAGGTCCTCCAGCAGCAGGTTGGTCACATCTGGGCTGGAAATGTTTTTCATTTGGTTGTCCACTGGCAGCCCAGTGAGACGGTACCTTCAAAATAATACATTACACATACAGCACAGAAATTGTAAATAATGAACTTAGCCCAATGGATTTGCAGAGGCAGCACAGCACCGTACTTGGTTGTTGGAGCCAAAAACCTGCAGTATACTAGGCTCCCTGCTAGAGGGAGACAAAGCACCAGCAAACAAGCAATTAAAAACCACAGACATAACTGACTGTCTGGAAAACACCTGCTGTTTCATTTGTATGTATTGAATAAAAAAAGCCTGACAAAAAACCAAACTAATTACATGTTTGCAGGATTTACAGCCAATGTGGCACATTGCTGACTCAGCTCATTTAAGCAGATAAAGTTTTTGAAGTCAAATCCACTAAATTCTATTTAAATTCAGAGGTGTAAACTAACACTGTAGGGGTTCTTCAGTGAAACAGTGTGGTTTCATTCCAGCAACCTACCATTACCAAGATAATAGCCTAAGTTAACACAGAAGCACTGTAGATGTATATGTGGATGGATGAGATTAGTATGTAAAGTTGTTGTAAACAATCCTATTGTGTTTCTTAATAGTTGTACATTTGTTTTAAATATAAATATCATAAGGATCACAAATAAAAAATTAAATCAATTAATAAAAATGGGTTTTTACCTGACAGTGTAGCCACGGAGGATGCCGTTCTGGTGGCTTTCTGGTGGAGGCTGCCACTGGATCATAATGGACTGGTTGGTCCGACCACTAGCAATGACGTTCTGAGGAGGAGCGCTGGGGGGCTCCTCTGGGAGAGAGACCCTGCAGAACACACGCAAACACACAAACATGTATGCAGAAATATAAAGAGAGAGAGGGCAAAGAAAAATACCTTTTAACAAAATATCTAATTTGCTAAAACAGCAATGTGATTCATCCCACAAAATATGTGTAGTGCCCATCCTTAATACCACATTTGAGAAAGTCATAGGTTGTCTGGGCTATTGGACCACATAAACACTATATATTTACCCTGACAAAACAGCCTGACTGCCTGGGGAGAAGATGGGAGTGAAATCAGTGGTGGTGACTTAGTACCAAATGGTGTCACGGAGCGTTTGGAGCCAGTCCCCCCCTGCAACATACAGACGGAGTCCCTGTGGAGCTCCTCTGGCAAGGGAGCTGGCAGGATGAGGCAGCGTGACAGAATGGTGGAGGGACGAGGGGGAGAAACAAGTGCTTGAAGTTGTGTGAGGCTGCAGAAAGCCCAAACCTGATCTCGCCTTAAACCTAAATCCCTCCTGTGACTTTTAGAATGTGAGAGTGTTTGGGTGTTTGTGAGTGAACGTGTGTTTACATGAGTTTGTGCATGTTTGTGTGTGTTTTTGCTTTGGTGGGCTTAGGCATATATCCCTCTTCACTGACTTTTGACTGAAAGGATCAGTCAGACTGGTTGTCTAGGAAACGGGTTTCATGAGTGCTATGTACTATTTACTTACAGCTGCAAAGTTCTGTTCTAGGTGTTTCTGAAGTTCTGACATTTCTACCATTCTGCACTGTAGTTGGCACTTTGACAATGTTTTAGTTTCTAGGATGAGTATAGCTCAAAGATCTCTCCATAAGTGAAAATGTAATTTTTGCATGTATATTGTTGATGTTGGATGGCCAGAATAAATAAAAATCTCACATAGTGAATTTTATGACTTCACTGTCTGATATCTGTCTTTAGCTCACCGGTCTGTCTCCTTGCTGAATTGCCCCTTTCCCACATCATTAACGGCACAGAGGCGAAACTGATAGGAGCGTGCTGGGATCAAGCCATTGACCGTCACTGCTGTGGACTCTGGCTCAATGTTGGCCAGCAGGATGGCCCAAGGAGCATCTAGAACATAGGCAGTCAAGTTTTAAACCTTGTTCCACATGTACATGCATGTTGTTCTGCATCTTGTTCACTGATATGCTAACACCTTCCACCTTAAGTTCCTTTTAAATGTAACATCTTTGTAAGAAACGAGTCTAACATTTCTAGTAATTTCACTAACATTCAGAAGGGATTTTCATTTTCACGCCTGCAATCATTTTGTCACGGCAGCTCACATTTTCAAATTCTATTTCATTAGAAAAAAGCAAAGCAAGCAGAACAGTAAAACACGACGTGCTGCGGATTACAAGCACACAGTTGCACAATGCATATTATGTAAAAATTCTACAGACAGACTGTGATGTAGCTTACACATTTCATTTTTAAAAGCAATAAATGAACATTATTTTCTTTCTGTCTCCATGATCACGTCCACATTTTTTTGTGATCTTTGCTTTACACTTTGGAAAAGTAAACAAGGACATGAAACATCTTCTTCAGGTATTGCTGTAATGATGACTTATAAAAAATATATATAAATCTTAATGTTGCCCTAACTGACTTGAATGGTACAAAGTACAGATGGAAGGATTTGACCAATAAATGTATGACTGGGTATTATGTGGCTTACTGTTTTCAGAAACCTCCAGTATGTAACGTATAAGGGGACTGTTTCCATCAAAAGGTTTGGCCCACGCCAGGTCGATAGCTCTTTTTTCAGATCTGCTCAGCACGGCTGTTGGGTTCTCTGGGGCATGGGGCAGCTGCCTGCGGGGAACAGTGGGAACACTTCGATAAATAAAAGAATCTCTCTTATGACAGCAAATCCTCTTTGGGGCCAGACGGTTACTGAGCATTTTATTCGTCTCTGAAAGCCGCTTGAAGTAAAGCTGAATGTTTTATAACAGAGAGATCAGTTAGACAGGTGATGAAATGTGGTAAGACAAGACAGCAAAGATGGTTCCTTGTTGACACGGACACACTGACAAACAAAACGAGATAGATATCACCAGAGGGGGGGAATAGATTGAAAAGCATAAGGAGACAGTTAGGGAGAAAATGCACAAAGACCTGAATAAATGGTACCAAAGCTGGGGATCATTAATTCATTCAGTCATAAATTCAGATAAGCATGGACAGATTGATAGATAAACCTTATAGCAAAATGGGTATAGGCAGCCAACGAGACAGCTGATAGGGGGACAGAGAAAGACAAAAACAATCAGTCAGTCAGTCAGTTTGGCAAACAGGAAGTTAGATGTCTCATTCATATTCAATTTACCCTTGCTGCAGTGACTCACTGTGTACAAAAGTACAACAGTACAACAGGAGCAGGCAAAGTTTTAGAGAAAAAGAAGATTTGAGATGACAAAAGCAATCCAGAAGTGCTTGTATGAGTATGAGTGTGCATGCGCGTGTGTGTGTGTGTAGTATCACACATAGTGAATGGAGGATGGTGTCCCCTGGGGCTGGAAGTCAGGTGAGAATGAGGACAGGGGAGGTGAGGAAGAACAGGTGTCATTTAAGTGGAAATGAGTCAGAGGTGTCAATAAGAAGAGGCAGAATAGTAGTGAAAGGTTGGTGGTGAGAGGCACATGTGCGTCTGCTTCATGCATGTGTGTTCATGTATGTTTGTGTCTGGGTACGCCCCGACTTGCTTCAAAGAACATGTTCTTTCCTGTGTCTTTGCACTGGAGGAATAGTTGAGAAACAAGAGTGTGAGAACAGAGGGAAAATAAGAAAATGGCAAGTGCGGTGATAAAGGGCTTACCTGACACGGAGGTGTGCACTGCGGGAATCGTTGCCGCCAACGGAGGTGACTCTGCATGTGTATGTGCCTATGTCACCTGACCAGGTTTGGGAGATGTGGAGGGTGCCATCTGCATCCAGTCGGATACGAGGGATGGACTGGACATTGATTACTGAGCCATCCTTCTCCCAGACATGCCTGAAACACAAAGTCATCAGTCAGTGAAGCTGTGTTGTTTTGTCCTTCAATAATCGTGGTCATTATCACCACTAACATTATTATCTGCTGCAGCTTGTCTATTAGCCACAATATAATATTAGTCACATCTTTGACAATCAGCCAATAACAAACAGAGAAAGAAGAGTAAACCTTCTACAGGTTTTTAAAAAAATCTTCAATTTAAACCAAATCACCAAAAACATGTCTTTCAGTCTAAATCAAAGGAAAGAAGGAAAATGTAATAATGGACAAAAACATGAAAATAAGGTTGACAAACACATACTGAATACTTTTCAAAATGTCAGTTTTAAAAGCAGCCTGACCACATAAAAAGTCAACTGAAAAATGCAAGTTAATGCGACCCACATTTGCTTTATGCACCATGAAATGAGATTTGGACAAAAGTCAAAATTATACGAATGACGCAAGATAGAAAAAATCACTTTGCATTCATTCTGAATGCATCTTTAACCTTTTTAATAAAGTCTAATTCTGGGCAACCTTGATACAACTTTGCATGGCTATAGACAAAAATTTCTTGCACCAGCCTCACTGTAAACCTAGATTACCAAAACATGGCTTCCGTTATATAGTCCCCACTTGCAGGAATGTGAGATTATAATCTATACTTGAATGTTTCTCCTCTCTGTCTCTTAAAACACATCACCACAGCTGCTTTGCATGCATGTCTTAGCAGCTGATGGATGCATATCAAATTCCATGATTCACATTGATCAAAACTACACAGCTCAAACATAGCTTTACATGTTTGAACTCTCTTCTGAGTAGAAAGGGACAGATTCTGTTGACTGGTCTGTTGACTGTGCACCAATGTGGGCGACAAGCTTGGAGATCAGGAAATGTCTGAGAGGTATGTAGGGTTTTCATAGAGACACTTTTTTATTACATACAAACATGTTTAACAGGTGTAGGTATACTTCTGTACAAACTGCAAGTTCAGGTTACAGGTTGAGACACACATTTCTGCCTTTGAGCAGTGCTTTTATATTTCTTTGAATATACTATACAATATGTGTTGATGTGAGCTTGAAGGAACCTATGACATTCTTGTCACATGAAATAGAGCGGAGCAGCATAAATACTATACTGTGAGTTTAGACATTTCCAACCGTTTTTATGTAATGCTGAAGTTTCTTGATCAACAGGTTTATGAGTCTATAGCTAAACTAATGTCAACACTTTTTTACACAGAAAAAGTGTGCAAACAAAACTTCCTCAAAAGAATCCATAGACTTATTTCTACTTTTCTATACTACTGTAACCTTCTTTTCACCAACCTTAGCAACGCATCACTTGCTCCTGGCTTAAGACCAAAGGATACTGTGGCTTTGAAGTTATGGCTCCTATTCTGTGGTCTTTTTGGACCTTACTTTTTGGATAAAGCTGGCAATAGATTTTGATTTTATTGTCACCAAAATGTTGGTAAAAAAAGTTAATAAACCAATAATTATATCCTAATAACCAGTTTTGTCTGTGTATCCAAAGCATGGGATAGTCACTGAACCACATTGTTATCAAAAACTCATTGAAAACACATCAATAAAACACTGCTGAAAATGGTGACCAAGAAATGAATTATTAGCATTAATATCTTATATTTGCTAAATGTGTTTTCCAGCTGGTTTACTATTTTGGAATTAAACCATTAACTCGTTCTTGGGAATTTTATTTGGTGATAAAAATGTAGACTTACATCAGCTTAATTCTTTAAAAAGCCTAAGACCTTTCATGTTTGTGAACGTCTCCTTACCTGACAGTTACGCTGGAGTCATGTGTGACTCCACATGTCATAGTGGCTTTAGTTCCTTTGATAACACTCTGGTCCTGTGGGGGGGTGGTAATCCGTGTGCGAGCTTTGGAGAAAAAAGGATGACAGTGAGAGATGGGGAAAATTACAAAGAGAAAACAGTCAACAATATGTTCTTGCTGAGAAGAACAACAGAAGTAAAAAAAAAATAAAAATACCTCAGTGAGGAATTCAAAGCTGCACAGAGGTGTGCTTTTGTATATGAAGGAAGTGAGTGCAGTTTTGTTATTATAAGGCATGACCTTGTTTCCCAACCTCTGCTAAACAGACATGTCTCTAAATAAAACTCCACCACTGTAAGTTCCCTTTTTTGCCACAAAAGAATGAATGTGAAGGACTGAAGACATAACATCACCTGTATGTGTATTTAAAAGGATGTGAAAGGCCTTGTGTGTGTCTAGTCTCTGCACACTTACCCCAGACCACAAGGTCAGCTGACGCCTCGTCGATGCCTCTGGAGTTGCTCGCCATGCAAGTGTAGGTTCCAGCATCAGAGATGTGTGAGGGAGAGATGAGCAGGCTGCCTGACTCAAGTAGGGTGAATCTGGGCAGCTGGACTGAGCCACTCGCCAACACACGCTCACCTTAGACAAAAACAGAGTAAAATGGACCATGAGGAAAAAAACAAGGACAGCGTTTTACTGATCTGCTATTGGGATGAAAACATGAAAAGCCTGGCACTGAGTAAATCCTGGTAAAGGAATCCAATCAGGCTTTATTTGTTAAGCCACGGCAAACTATGGTCCCATGTGTAATAGATAACAGACACTGTAATCCCTAGTTGTGTGTGTGTGTGCACGCTTGCATGTGTGTAACAGAAACCTTTCTGCCAGGTGATAGCTGGTCTCGGAGCTCCAGAGGTCTCGCAGTGCAGGATGACTGACATGCCGTCGATCACAGTACTGTCAGAGGGTCCGGCTGTGATATTTGGAGCAATGCCTGAGGGGAGACAAACACACAAACACACAGAATAAAGGAAGAGCTCAATACAGTAATGAGAGAAGGTAAGAGGGTTATAGAGGTGAGAGAATAACTGTCTGGGGCAAAACCCCACTTCAAAGTATTTCTTGTAAGCGCCAGCCTGCTGCATCTCAGTGTTTAGTCGATGCGTTGTTCCACTAATTCTTTACGGATTGACACAGCCTTCACCTTGGAGCCACAAGCGTCTGCTGCCAACCTATTTTTTGCACCCACAGTGGATAGTGGATATAAGGAAAATAAGAAGGAAAATGACTGAGGAAGAAGCACAGACAGAAAGAGAAGGAAATATGTACATAATTAAACTCTCCAGCTGTGATATGTAATAAATCAGTGCTTTCATAGGATGACAGAAAAATATATTTTTCCAAAGTGAAAAAGAGAATGGGGATTTATAGGAGCAATGTCAGTCTCAGGACACATTAGTTATAACAGAAGGAGAAGTGGCGAAAAGAATATGTTGAGGAAAAGGAAGGTGATAAGATGAGATCGCGAAGGAGGAAGTGAAGAACAGGAGACAGTGTCAGGAAGGGAGAGAGAGAAACAAGGCTGGGAGGGATGAGTTAGCGAGAGAGAATATCATGAATTCTGATAACGTGGTGCAGTGATGAGTGAAGGCAGCAGGAACTGAGACAAAGTGAAGAAAATTAGATGTCAGAAACTTGCCAAACAGATGCACTCGGAGAGTAAAACTATCCGTGATTTTTACATTTCAGCAGTAGCAAAAGAAAAATGTACGAAATTCACTTATTCAGGTGAAATTAGAGTTAGGAAACAAACAATGCATTACGGTCGACTGTTCTTCCGTGCGTTAATGTAAACTTAATCAGTGTAGACGTAAATGTCAGTTTATAAAAGAGGTTTTCACAGTAACAATAACTTGGTGTAAAAGAAAGACTAAGGTACACATTTGTATACATTTTCTACCAGATACGTAGTACTGCAACTTCATATCTATACTGATGAGCACTGAGTATTACCTTATGCAATATTTTTACCTGGCTACAAAACAAAATACCTTATTGTTTTAGAATGTATAATTATTCTTCTTCCTGCTTTCAGCTAGAATTTCTCTTCCATTTTTGTAAAGCAATTACACCTCATTTTTTTCTGACGGTGACAAGCTTTAAGAGAGCAGTGTAGGGATTTAACACTACTCTGTAGCGTGGTTAATACTGATTTTCACATTGTGCTGTAATAGCAGTAATTATTGGTGATAAATTTCCTGGGGAGCTGTTAGCACTCACTGGTAACAGCCAGGTATGTGTTGGTTTGAACTTCTCCTGCCAAATTTCTGGCAAAACACTGGAACATCCCGGTGTCATCAGGTAGAAGGCCGTTGACCTGCAGGCTGCCTCCCACCAGTACTCTGTACCTGGGCATCTTTACAGAGTCGATGGGCAAAGCATCCTTGTACCACACAATGTCTGGCTGGGGTACTCCTGGAGAGGGGGAATGAGGGTGGGATGTAATGACAGTAAGTCATACATCTCTTGTTTCATTTTATGTGTATAAAGTAAATTCAATTCAAGGTAATTTTTGACACAGATTATATAATGTGGTCTGACGTTCTTGTACTTATGTGCTCTTGGCAGCACTCACCTCGTGCCTGACAGGGAATATCCACCACCTTTTCCATCTCAGCAGTTATGTGTTTCTCTGGTTCCTTTATAAACTGTGGTGGCTCTGAGGGAAATGGAAAAAAGGACAGACAGGATAATAAAATGATATAATAAGAAGGAAGACTGCAAAACCTGCAGATGTAATCGAAACAGCTCACCAAGTACAGCCATAACTTATATACAGTAATTGTAAAACAATAAGTGACAGTGCCTGTAAAGAATGAGACTATATTATAAAGCTATTGGACTGTAAATATTCTTTAATTTAAAACATATTGATTTTACGAAAGGCAAACTTCTCACAGCAGAGTTGAAAATAATGACACCATACTGCAGTTTCATTAAACAAATCTTTATTTACTGTATATTCGAGATCCATTCTAGCAGTTGTTTATACGTGTCCCTCAATCTCTCGAGGACAGGAAAAGCTCAGTTAGGTGTGTGCGAAAAGTTCAACCTGCCTTGTGCTTGGAATCACTTCACAACCTTGAAAACATCAAAGTGCTTCAATGGGATGGAATAAATGTGACTCAAGCAATGCTATTAAAAGTTCCTTGAGGCCAACCATTAGCTTTCCCCCTTTTAAATCAATAAAACTTTCCCCTCGGTGCCTCACGACTTCACAGCTACTCTATACCTTGTCAGATGCATTAAGTGATTGTGCTTATTTCACAGCTGGAATTTCATTACAGTCTTGTGTTTGAATTAGCAAAATGAAAAGCTACATATTTTTTTCATACATTTCCTTGATATATGCAGCTAAATGTCACATAACACTGTTTTCATTAAGACTGTCATGCAGATATAAAAGCACACATTAATTACTTATTATGACTAATCAAATCATCTCCTCATTTTTAGGTGAACCATTATGAAAGAAGTAGAAAATGAAAACAAAAACATCCAGCAAATGTGCTATAAATGTTGAAATTTTGAAAATATCAAAACATGTACTATACAAAAGACGCCAGCGACAACAGAGAGATACGTGTTGTCGACCTATAGTGCTCCTATAATCACAATCACAGGGAGTAGGGATAACGAACCTACTTTAACTTAGTGGAAAAGACAGTGAAGCGTTCCCATCAAGGCTCATTTGGATTTGGAGCCCATTTCTTTAATGTTTGTGTTTTTACTCTTATATCCATTTTTGTCTTTAGGGGCCACTGTAAAAAAAACCCAACCCAAATAGCACTATAGAGTTGGTGATAAATAGATATTCACATAAACACTATGGTTTGTTTTAATGTTTTGAATACTGCATTTGTCCTTCTAGAAAAAGGTGTGAATTGCTCTGAAACCACAGTGACAAATATTGTAATATTAATGCTGTTGACTACAAATGTGCATATTTCTTAAGCGAGATGTGATGACACAAACAAAAAAAGGCAAAAGCGTATATGAACTTATAGTTCTTACCCAGGACGTCCAGATAAGCCCCAGCACTAACTGAAGGCACACTGCTGCTGCGGAGAATAGCCTCACATTCGTAGTAGCCAGAATCGCTCACAATAGGACCGAGGATGGTCAGCCTGCGGTTGAAGTCGCTCAAACCGCCGGTCACCAAAACACCATTCTTACGCCAAGAGATACTCAATTTGATTAGAGGTCTGCAGAGGGAAAGGTACAGTGTCAGTGTTACAATCTCACTATCCACATGGGAATGTGTTTTCTGTGCATAATGATACAATGATTCAGAAGAATATGACGCATATCCATCAGTAATTGATGGATTTATGTATTGATTTTTTAAAAAAAGTCTGTGGGCTGAGACGATACCAACTGTTCACGGCCTATGTTGGATTAAAAATTACATTTTGATGAATCAAGGGATGTCATTAGTAGAGCTCTGGTTTCTCATAGCACACGTATTCCAGCATATAAAAACATGTGTCTACAAAAACAAGCAAAACATGAAAAACTAAATTTGAATCAACTACAATTCTCATTCAACGCCCAAGGGAATATATTATTCATTGTGTGAAAGATACTTGTTGATATTGAGGCATCTGTGCAGTGCATTTTGCTTTTAATTAGGGTAAAATAAAAAACGTCTCAGTTATGCAAATAGTTTACACAAGGTGGTTTAAAGGGTCATTTCACCCTCCACCAAAAAACACCTTCACACTGACTTCTAGAATTTTAATTTGGACAATGCACAGAATGCTGTTGTTTTTATTGGGATTATGATTCTGAGTGAAGTGAACATTTTAAAAATATGCTGCAGGTGTTGGATTTTTACCTGGCGTTAGCTACACACTCCATTGTGACTTCTGAGGTGCCAGAGACAACGCTTGTGTTCCTGGGAGGAATGATGATGGTGGGGGCAATTGGGTCTGCTGGTCCGCCCACATCTAGACGGATCACCACACACACACACACACACACACACACACACACACACACACACACACACACACACACACATAGGTTAAACAGAGCAATGGCCTTGATATAGTTCACCATGTAATAGTGACAAAATGTTGTCAGTTCACTGGCAGTTTTACTGGGATTCTCAGGGCGGTTGTGTCCTGCACATCTCATTTCCATCCAATGCACTCTGTGGGTGCTCGTCAACATGAAATATTGAGAGTGACCACTGCACACACTGGATCTGAATTCTGACAGAGAGATGGTCTGAATAGGACAAGACAGTGCACTGACTGTGTAACTGTATAATAATAAGTCTGCAGGAGAAGCAGAAACAGGGTTTGAAAAATATTGCCTGACCATCGTAAGGCTGAAGGGAGGAATACGCTGCTGTGTGGACACACACACATTTTCATGTGTGTATAACTCCTCTAGTTTAAATCTGTGCATTCACTTGTGTGTGTATGTGTGTGTGATGGGAACATCACAGATAGACAGCCCATGGCAGTTAGAGCACAGTGTGTGTGCTCCTTGAGATGTGTCATGTCTGTGATAACCTCACACTGATCTGTCAATCCCATCATGCCCTGGGAGTGTGCTCGTGGCTGCATATGTCAGATGTAGCTAGGGGGGCTGTCATAGCTCAATCGTACTGATCTTGCATCATTAGATGCAGTACACAGGCTATGTGTGCATCCATAAACACACACATTTCACACAAGGCTACGGATTGACCAGTAGAGACAGAAAACGTATTTCACAGACACGACTTAGTACTTGAATGAGCTGTGTAGTTAAATGAAAATATGGTATAATATGGTGAGAATATGCATATTTATACCATGTCTATCATGTGTACGGATCTAGAGTCAGGTGGTAACCTTACATAAGGTAAAGATGGATGTTCCCTTATAACCACAACATTTGTCCGTCCACCCATTCATTTGAATGCAATATCTCAAGACAATTTTGAGGAAACTGCTTCAAATTTTGCATAAATGTGCACCTGTAGTCAGTGATTGACCGATTAGAGTTCGGTGGGGTCAAAAGTCAGGTTTGCTCTAGCCATAAGTATGTGAATTCTTGTGATTGCGGTATCTCAAGGGATTTTTTTTTTCAAATTTGGCATAAATGTTACATTTTGGATCAAGGTCAAAAGTGAAGGTTAATTTGACTTTGCCTGCAACACGATATCGCAGGAATGCCTTCAGAGAATGTCTTCAGAGAATGTCTTCATATTTGGCACAAATGTGCATTCAAGGATGAAATTATTAGATTTCCGTGGTCAAAGGTGGCCGTGCGATGGACTGGCGATCTGTCCAGGGTGTACCCTGCCTCCAGCCCATACGATAGCTGGGATAGGCTCCAGCACGCCCGTGACCCCTACGGGGACTAAGCGGGTTGCAAAATTGATGGATGACCAAAGGTCAAAGGTCAAGGGCAATGTGACTTCACGTATGTCTCATTCTTGTCAACCCTGTATCTCAAAAAGCTCAGAGGGAATTTCATTATATCTGGCCAGAATATGAGTCTAGACAGAGACATACAAACTATAACTTCACTGACTGGGCAGAGGCATATAACTGCAATGCTGTAATTTATCCATCCACTAACTTAACCACTTTTCCTGGTAAGGGTCAAGGGGGTGCTGGAGCCAATCCCAGCTGTTATTGGGCAAGAAGCAGGGTATACCTTAGACAGGTCACAAGGCTGACATACAGTGACAGACAACAGATCACACTCACATTCACACCTATGCTGAATTGAGGCTACCTTGCTGCTCGTTTTTATTTCCGCAATTAACACATATCACAATATTGATATTACATTTTTGAATTCTTTGCAAGAATGTAGCGGGAACCTCACCTGTGTGTATTTCTATTTTCATGCTGAACTATTCCTTATAATAACATTCAGTTTGGCGAAAGAATGACAAAACAGCCTAATTTTGTCACGTTTTAAGTTTTTAAACTCTATCCTCAGTATGTTTTTGTGATAACACGAACGACAATAGTCTCCTCAGTGTTTTCCTTGTCCTTTGCTTTCGGCATGTCTTAGGCAAGTAGACTTGGAGCCAGGAGGGCTCATGGGAAAAGCAGTGTTGGAGGCGCTACTGCAGGAACAGCTGCTGTAGCTGATACTGACAGATACATGTGCACATACAGTAAAAAAAATTAGCACTCAAACAAACAGTATTGACTTTGCCCAAGCAGCACATATATCAGTTTGTATAAAAGTGGTTTGGAGTTTGTGTGTGCATACGTGCAGCATGTGTAGAATGTTCATATAAATGGATGACACGATTCCCTGAAACCTGCCGAGTTGGGACCTCCTGCTGGGCTCTCTATCTAACCTGAGAATGCATGTGTGTTTTTGTTCTAGCACTAGTATAAAAAACTCTGCCACTGTTCTCCATATGTGCCACAGGCTATTTCTGCTCTCTTGTGTTGTCAACTGTAATATCTTACCCTCACCCTCATTCACTTCCATGCTGAACTCCAGTCTACCATGTCATAAGATGCTGTCTGTTATGAAGGTCTCCTCCTGTATTTCACTCTGCTGAGCTGGAGCTAACTGAATTGGTTTTATTTGTGTATCTTGTCTATTTTGTTGTGGGAGTTAAGGATACTGGTGAGTATTAACAACTATTTGGAAGCAGTACGGTCTGTCTGTGCCCCTGTCGCTTTCTTTTCCTCTGTGTCTTCACACTTCAGTGCAATAAAATGAAATCTTATCTTGAGCTTCTTACATATTCCACAGTAGCAGTCATGCTAAAATCCTCTAATTGAGTAAAAGTAGCAAAACGAATATATATAATAGACAAAACTAGTAAAAGACAAAGGTTTTACTTAGGTAAAATATATTTAATGTGACATCCTGTATGTAAAAGAATTGATCCCTGTAGAATCTATGGATCAATACTGCTTAAAATACAGGTGATCGATATTCAATATCGAACTGAACTTATTGAACTGTGATACCAAATATGAATGCATCTGGATTAGGATCAGGGCCAAACTACCTGATCAGGACATCCCTAGACATAATACTTCTACTTAACTGAATACTGTTACATAGTAGTATTACTTCTTTTCACTTACACATTTCACCCTCCTCTACTGATTATTTTATCATTCCTACTGATGCATTAAGTTGCAGACACTTTAAATCCTATAGACAGCTGAAGTGGACAATTGTAAGAACTGCTGGTTATCTACAAAACATGATTTATAAGCTAATATAATATTACATATTGATTGAAATAGAAATATCTTGAAAATGAAAAATGAAAACTCTCCAATTTATACAGAAATACTTACAAATAATCCTTAAACAAGTGACGTTGAAGATCTCACGGTGCAACCAGATCTGCCACCTGTCCCTGCATAATTGATAAACTGCAGTAAGTGTATGTGTGTGTACTCACTCTCTACTGACAAGGTGACAGGTTGGCTGGTCTTGTTCTCTCCGTTCTTGTCATTTACTGCTTGGACGTAGTAGCGGCCAGCGTCTGGCGCTACTGTGGATAGGATAACCAGTGTGTTGTCCAGAGTAATGGCACTGCAGAGAGAACAACCACAAGACACAGTGAGTATTGTACAATATATAAGATTTTGGAAACAGGTAAACAGAATCTAGGAGTTTACCCAAGTGCTAGAGTTAAAGTTTCTAAACCACTTTCCTGCACACTTTCAAAATGACTTTCAGACTTTAAGGTTAGCGGTGGACTGCTTAAGTACAGCTAAAGATGTCTGAAGTCTGGTTGTGAGTCCACATTTGATCCCACGGCTGAAAAGGGCATTAAACATTTTAACATTTTAATTACGCCATTCAGGCAGCATTAGGTATATTGATTTATAATGTGTAAACAAAGTGTTGGTGCTGACTGAGCAAGGCAGAAATATTGACATCCTCCCCTGTTCATACTTCTCCTTATGGTTCATTCTGAAAAATGATAGCCCTGCATAATAACCCACAGCTTTTAATTGGCTATTTGTACTCCACTGCTTCCTGTGGACTGTATTTTGGCAGCAAACCACTTTTGGCAGGAAACAATAGTGTCTTCCTTGTCAGCCGCTGAAATTATGCCTGAATAAATAAACACCAGTCCATTTTTCACCAGATGTCCTATAGGAGCTAATACCTAGTGTCTCGTCTCAATCAAGTTCTTCTTTATCAATGTAGTAACCAGTGAGTGAGAAACCCTCCTCCCTCCTCCCTGCCAGCTCATGTTACAGCCCCCTGACTATGTTTACAATCAATATTTTCTTATTAGCTATGCCTGTTCAACAATCTGTAGGTAGATAGTTGGTTCCAACTGGGTGCCTTCCTCCACATATACCTTTTCCTCTGTTCTTATCACTCCATCTACTGTTCTGTATTACTAATACCCTTGACTCCACCAGTTGCTGAATGTGGCCATATGAACAAACTATATTTGGTTGCCTGTCTTGCAAGAAAAACAACTATCAAACTAAATCAAAACATACTATATAGTGCAAATTTGAAAATTAAGTCGTATTCATCAGAAGAATCTTGGTCTCTCAAAATAATACTACTTTCAGAATAACAAATCAATATCAATATCTTTAAAGTCCCCAAAGATATTGGTAACATGGAATCTGGAATAACAGTGATCTTAGTAATAAAAAAAAAGTTGTATCTTTACAAGTAATGACTTCTAAATGAAAACATATGACTCATGGTGTACTGTACCTTTCTAAAAATTTAAAATAAAAAAAAATCCTTTTCTCCTTTTCACTATGTGTGAAACCTAATCTCATCCTCTTATAGCACTTTACCTTCTATTTATATGTACATATATCCCTGACTTAGTTTTTGCTCGCTTTTGTATGCCTCCCAAATGACTAAATGTAAATGTTCCCTCATCCTCTAGTCTAACCTCTTCATCCACTCCTACTTGCTGTGCCTTCCCAAAAAGCAAGAGAGCTGATGACAAACTGCAGAAAGTAAACCCTAATAAGCAAAGGAAGAAAAGGCAAGATATACAATGTACATTTGTGCACAACCCTTTTGAAACTCTCATTGTACATCCAAAAAGGCATTCAGGAAAATCATCTGACACAGCACATGCTGTGTAAGCTGCATATAGTTACCTGTGCTGTTAGCATTTACAGTAAGATGACTTATGGGATCCATCTTTGCAGTGATTGATTTTCAAATACATGAACGCTGCCCCAGTCATCTGGGATTCCCGTGCATGCTTAGACTGAAAACAGTCTTCTTAAAGGGGCTGGCAGGCTTCAATAGCTGCAGCTTATGATCTGCGGTAAATATTTAATGCTAGCTCACTGGAGTGGCGACATCCTGGACGCACAGCCATGAATTATGGATTCCTTCAGGGATATGGGCAAAACGGAAGTGTCCAACATTCTGAGTGAATCTTGGGTGACTTTCCAGCACCAATCCAGAGCTTAACGTCTTTACCTGTCACATAAGAAACTCTTGAGGCTTGTGCTGCTATGTATAGGAGTCTGTGATAATGTAGCACTATATGAGGGGATCTTACAAGCTCTCTCTGTTATTCTATGTTTCCTTTTCCTTAAAAGACCACTCACCGGTCAATAAGTCAGTCCAAGTACCTGAAAAACTAATTTTTGAGTAATTGTTCCCCATCATACACACAAAGTCTTGATTTCATCAATGTCACAGGGAAAATGAGGCATTTTTTCCCCCTGCTATTTGATTTTAATGTGCTCCCCTGCTAAGCGTTCTATCCACTCAGCCTGTAATCAGAGTTGGTGCAGTGGGGGTCACACAAAACTTTGCTATACAGCAGTGTTCAGCATATCTAACCACCTCCCTTGCTAGCCAGGCCACAGGGATCAAAAACCGCATGATGCAGGAAGAAATTAAAAATAAGCCAATTATCCTGAATGCCTTTACATGTATATCGAGGGAGCAGGAGGAGGAAGATAAGAATTTTGTTCAACAAGGAAATGAAATTATTAGATTTTTGACCAGCCTCTTGATATAATTTCTCATATTAGTATATTGTTTTTTTTTCTTATCTATCTCATTCATTGTCTGAATGCATTTTGGTCATCCTTATTCAACTCTCCTGCCTCTATGTGATGTTGTCAGCAGTTGTCTGAGTCTTGCTCGTAACAATGGTTTACCGCATATCCGGCACGTTGCAGGGATTTATCAAGTCAAAGAGCTGAGAAATTTGGACAAATCAGATATGTGTGAACATGACTCTGTTGGCTTTTTATGTTTATTCCTGCATATTTGAAAACTTTCTTTTATTATTCAAACCCAATTTCCCTTTTCCATTATTATTCTCCAGAAAGAGCGGTGGTGCACAAGAGAGTCTGGCAGGCTGGACAGCTGCTCCGAAACATCTCAGCCAAACTGTGAAAGCCCAGTTTTGCTTGCAGCAAGAAGCAGTCTCATATGCAATTATTTTCTTGTGGATCAACTTATTTATGTTTGGCATCAAGGGTGGGTTTTCAGTGACTCCCAGCCTTATAATATCTGTAACACTTTAATCAGTAATGATAAGGGTTTACGATTGAAACAGAGAAATGGAAGTTTGAATATTTCATTAAACACTAGATGCTTCCCTTCTTTAATTTTCATTATTTCTCACAAATTACATTACCATAAAATTAAATCAGTAACAATCCAGTGTTGCTCTCTTAATTACGAACACATCCCTGGACTCTGTATTCTGAAACACAAACTAAAGAGCATATGTTTGTATCTAGTTCAGTCGTTGTCTGTATGCATATGTTATCGTGTTAATCCAGTACTGACACAGTTTGACAGAGCCAGGCCTGTTCTATCACACACAAACACACACTCAAGAGCATTTTGGCATCTGTCGTGGCTGTCCCTCTCCACTGGGCCATGAGGGGCCTAACCTCGCTCCACAGCCTCAGACCTCCATTACATGCAGACAAATGGCCCCGCTCGACTGATGGCCTCCCCCAGGAGAGACAGAGGGGTTGGCGGGATCAAGCGGCTCACATGGCTGCCCAAGGTATGAGTCAAACTACAGCCAGCGGACAGATGAAGGCAAAAGAAAGCTAGAAAGAAAGAGGAGTGAGAAGTAGGCTGCATGCCCTATACTGCTCACTAGACCTGTGATGAAAAAGCCACAGCTCCTGGGGATGGAGAGATGGAGGAGTGAGAGAAATGAGAAGAGGTGAGGGAGTGTTGCTCATCAAAACAGCCACTTGTTTTCTCACCGGAGGCATCAACCAGAGATTTGTGGCTCACTGTTTGGTGCCTGCTTCACTGTTGCTCATGTTTGGGTAAATGTTCAGAAAACCAACTTCAGTGAGGAAATGAAGGATGTCCCAAATACAGTGCAAGGTCACACTGTAAACTTGAACATCTAAATGAACACAAGGTCATTTATTATCAGCCGTGATTTACTGAGTAACCTCACAATGTCCAAGAAAACTGCATCTATCCACCAGATAAATTTAATTGTGCATCTATATCTAGAACTGAAAGAATTACTTGACTAACTAACAAGCAATTTTGATAAATGAGTCATTTTTGACCAAACCATTTAAAATTGTCCATGGGAGATTTTCTATAGACAAAACAAACTAACAGATTTATCAAGAGGATTGTGACTTTAAAAATACAGGATATCCGTGCCAATACAGTACCTGCACTGGGAGATACCATGAGAAAACACAATAGCTCCATTTGGGGAACGTTAAGATGTGACCACTTTTTTCACTCAACAAAATATGCCTGCATTCACTGATAAAAACTCAACTGCCTAAATAAACTGTGCTCTCTAGTATAGGTCAGATAGAGTTTCAGTGCCAACTTTCAGTAACACATGGACACGTTATTAATTTGCATAAAAAAACAGAAAGAAATTAGTATAATTCATCTATTAATTGTAATCAATATTCCTAAATGATTTATAGGGTGGATGCTTCAGACAAAACAAAGTATTTTATAATTATAAATTAAACTAATTAGTTGCAGACACAGATACACAGAATTATTCATTCATGGATCAATCATGTGTTGTTAGAGCTGATTGTACTTGACATTCATCCCCCTTTAACCTGCAGTTTGTTAGGTCATGACTAATGCTGGACAGTTTTTTGTAGGTAATGTAAAAGAAGGACTTGGCTTTTACGGCCCTGTGTGAATAATGGGGAATCCATAGCAGACTGACACCACCCGAGCATCACAGGCAGGAGCCATTAATTGATCAGCAGCCCCAGCAGATTACTGCAGTGTGTGTGTGCCAGGGGTGTCCTCCCACTGACTCCTCCAGGTCAGGATCCTCTGTGTTCTGTCTTAACAGACACATCTACAAGTTTGTTTTCAGTGTAATGCAGGTAAATCCATACACAAGTGTCAATGGAAAGTTTCTTGAAGAGAAAAAACAGGTAGTGGGTAGCAAGTTGTCAGATGTGAATTAGTGATAGGACTGGCTTTGTTGCTACATTCAGCTGCAGACTCACCTTCTAGCCAGTAGCTCTACAATTCCTGCCAAATGTGTTTACTGAATGAGGCTCTGATTATACACCACATTAAGTCTACAAAATAACACAACAAATCACGCTAGCTGAATGGAAAAGACTCTGCCAAATGCATTCTCATTCAATAAGGGAAGAATAATGACTGTTAGTGCTAAATAAGTTCTTTTTCTGTTTGCATCCTGCCCTACATCACACAACATAGACACGGGAATCCAGATTGAAGCAACGCATCGAAGTGCAGCAAGGTCTATGTCGATACATTGTAGCATTCAGTCAGACGAGGACACAATTTACTGAACCTAAACGGAAAAAGAGGAGAACACAGTGACCATAAGAAAGAAACACTTCAATATGTAAATCTACAAGTTTATGGGTGAATCGTGAGAGACAACACAGGAGTCTTTGCATAAACGAAGAACAACAGCTGCAGAGGCCACATGGCAAAGAGAGAGCGGTCACAGTGGCCCAGTGAGAAGCTGTCTTGCCAGGGGAAACTGGCAACAAGGAAGCAAAAAATGCAGTATTCACTAAATGTCTGTGCCGTGTCTATTAACTGCATGTGAGTTTTCATGCATCCCTGACCCAGAGGGATAGAGTCCAACAACATGCTCAATTTTAGATCCTTTTCCAGGCTGACAAACAACAGATTTGTTTAGTCTAAAACAACATCTTATTATCTTCTCTTTTCCTTTTTGAAGCAAAGGAGAAGATACAAGACATTTAGTTGATAATATAAATATAAATTTAATGATAAATATAAATACAATATAAAAACTATGTACTAATTTATGTTTAGTTTTTACAATATGAAATTGTACAACTAGAGCAAGTCCAAGTGTCTTTGTTACTTGTCAATACCAGCGATGACACCAAAAAGCAGATCAGCAGGTACAATATATTCCATTTTCATTCTAGGATGATGCCACAGATTTTCCAAATAAATAGTCCTAAACCAAAAAACTGATCACATAAAGATTTAAATTTGATGCTCTATGGGAAATTGAAATTTAAAATAAGTCGTTAAAATGTATTCTGATAGTGGCAATCCAACTGGCTTTACACTCAAAAAACCAAAGTGTCAACATCACAGTGCAAGAGGAATGTGAAAGGATCATCAGAATTAGGTAGCTTCATCAGTTAGTTAGTCCAAAGTCGTTGTACAGATGTTGGGTGAGAAACTACCCTGAATGCTGGACCACAATACAAAGAGGTATTCTGTTATGGTTCTGTTATGCTGTGAGGGACATTTTGCTGACATGTTCCTTTAGAGGGAAGAGTCACTATAAATCAATACAAATGTTCTGAATAATAATTTTATCTTATGGTGAAACATTTCTATTGTAGGAGTCTCTTCCAGGATGACAATGATCCATCCATAGGGGTGAAGGGGTCACTGATTAGTTTGATGAGTAATGGAAATTATGCGAATCATATACTATGACCTTCACAGTCACCAGATAACAGCCCACCTGAACAGCTCCAAAACTGTAATCAAAACATCAAATGAGGGGGGTACAATTTAGAAAACACATCCTGGGTGAGTTCCAAACTTATGCCACCTTTCTACTACAAAGGATATCAGACTGCAGCAAGACAAGATAAAAACACGTCCTCAAAATGCATGACACAATTTGAAGAAGTAACGCCACACGGCATTTTCAACACAGTGCAGGCCAAACAAATCACATTGTGAACATAAACAAAATTCAACAAGAGATGCGGTTGAACTGCCTACAGAGGAAGTGTGAATTTTATTAGCTGTTAGATTGGTTGGAGGTGATTACCACAGTTATTCTGGGTCTGGCTGTTTTCTCCTTCTGCTCTATTGCCGAGGTGTGATTAAGCAGAGCACAGAGACAAGCAGCATTGCGAACCCCTGGAGAGCCTGCAAATTAAAGCTATGACACCTGAAGCGGGATAGCAGAAGTGGGGGACAATGAAAGGAGATAGAAAAAGGGGAGTAAAAAGCACAGAGTGGGAAAGTTAGAGATATTGAGAATTACAGTGAAAATGGTTACCGTGGTTATAGTGCTTGGCATCTTTTTTCATTTGCCTTCCTCTCATCATTCCTATTACGTACTGTAACCTGGCCAGTGGTGGAGCACTATCGACACCTGGCATGCATAGATTTTGCTGATGGAACTGCCAGAATCACAATGATAATAACTGTTATGCATCAAAGCCCATGCAAGAAAGTTTACAGACCAAGCAGCTGGAGGTGACTCTAGAGAGCACTTGTACTTGGAAAGGGCTTTCATAACATTTGTGATTTGGTGCAGATCTTTCTCTTTCACACACCCTCTATCTTCAAACTAGTGAGACTTTGAAGCCTCTACAGAGTCAACGCTAGTGGCACGAATCAAATTCAATTAAATGATTTTCAATAAAAACGGCTGTCTGTTATCAACAGTGCTCATTTGCACACTGTGACCTTGGTAATGTGCACAGAATTAGCATGCTTAATGCTAGAAGGTAGGAAGCAAGGATAAAAAGAAGCAGAAGTAGACTCACTGGGTGGCCTACAATGGAGACAAAAGGAGTGAGAGAGAGAAAAGGGCGACATCAATAGAAGAAATAAACATGGCAAGAAGAGAGAGGCGAGAAGGAAATGACATAAATGAAAATAATAAATGGCTGAAGACCATGGACTTCTCTCCAACACCACTGACAAAGTGTGATCATATATCAGATTTTCTCTTGTCACATACTTACCTGTGGTAGCTAAATACAAACACTGAGGTGACCTCATGTGGCCACAAGTCACTATTATATCAACAACTTTCCACAAGAAAGAAAGAAAGAAAGAAAGAAAGAAAGCAGCCTACCCACGGTCTTCAGCCTCTAAGTCTGTCTGTCTCATTGTCATTCTAGGTCAGGGTATGATTACCGATGATGAGGAGCTGATAAGAAAGACTCACTCTAACCAAGGGCAAGGTCACCTCCCACTGCGATGAAATGCAGATGTGATGAGATGGAGATAAGTGCCATTTTAACACACACACACACACACGGGTATATACACAGAGTATCCAAACACAGGATCACACAGATATGTGAGTAAAAACCTTAAACATGTGTTCTATGAAAAGAAAAAGCCAATCACTGAAAGAGAAACAGAAGCTGTAGTCACTAGATCAGGACTACATGTCCAAATGTCCTGGCAGAGATTTAGTTGCATTATGGATAATGTACCTTAATATTCATGCAAAATTATGTGAACAAAGTTCCGATTTAGTTTCTAAAACTGAAACATACAGGAACAAATCTCATGAGACTTAGGTATCCAAACTGGCCACGGCTCCTTTCTTGGGCTGCAGAGCTGATCAAAGAGAGTACCTGCTTCCCAATCACCCTCCCGTTTACACCTTTCCATTTTAAGTGAACAAAATAGGAAAGCAACAACAATCCCATTTGAGGTTGTCAGCGGCTCCGGTGCTCACTAGCCCTCGGGCACTGATGGCCCAGAATGAACACCACTGAATGAACACCACTGCTGCCGGCTGGCAAACACTGATAACTAACCCGAGAACACACAGTCTCCAATTTTGAGACCAAAATGAAGAGAGACATAGAGAGGGAAATAGAAAACCACAGAGACAGAGATGAGCTGAGATAAAACTGTTTGGTTTATGTTTTCTTTTAAAATAAAAAATGAGGAACTAAAGGGCGATTCCATTTCACACCGTGCCAAAACTGCTTTGGTCCAAGCCCTGGTTCTGAAGTGGAAAATCTTTTTGCACAAAATGTAGCAAGATGAATGACAAATGACATGTAGGAAAAGACACTCTCAAACAAAAACACCTCCAAGAACAAACAAAGCACCAAGGAGCATTCACACAATCTAACACAAAGCAAAGCAATAGAAAAAAAGTCTCCACGGGAACAAATACAAGTATGATAAAAGCACTTACATGCGACTGCTTGGTGGAATCTTGCGCCCATCTCTGAACCAGGTGACTTGTGGCTGGGGAAAGCTGCGAATGCGTGGAGCTGGGATAACAGCACCCTCTCCCTGAGAGACTGACTGGGCCCGCTCACCCTCCTCAAAACTTCCCATAACTACAGGAAAACAAACAAACAAACAAACAGAGGAGGTAAGTAATTAAGTACACTTACTCAAGTACAAGTACAAATTTGAGGTACTTGTACTTTACTGGAGTATATACTTAGTAGTAGAGTGTTTTTCAAGGCAAATAATTGTACTTTTACTGGAGTATTGAGTTTGTGTGCTTCGTACAACTCTGCAAACAAAAACTGAAAAAACAGAGGGATGTAAGAAGAATGTAAGAAAAGGGTACGTGGGTTCACAGCCACAAATCTCTTCTTATGAAACTGACTTTTGGTGTCCACAGAGCTTTTGCCATCTGCTTCCTGCTCTGAAACGTTACACTGAGCTGCCATGATGGACAGCACACTGCTGTTACCATGGTTTCAACAGTACATCAAGAAAGACTAGAAGGAACCAAGACATAATGATTCACAGAGGAGATGCTAAATTGACTCATATTCATATTCCATATCTTCCTGTGGGGATGCATCAAGGGTAATCAATCTTGATCACACTCCAAATGTGTGCATTACTCAACATAGGAGTGCTGCTGCTATTCTATTATCGCATAATACATTTCATTTGTAACAGCGCTTTTTTATTCCTCCCCTGTCTCATTATATCTTAAAGCTGACAAAAAATATTTGTAGTACAGTACCATCCATGGGCAGGTTAAGAACGTTTTGATAGATTTTACTGACTGACCTTAAATTCAATTGTTGTCTTTTGATCTTAGCTCTTCTTTGATGCAATTACAACTGGTGCATAATGCAAACCTAAACAGGACAACGGTAAGAAGCCGACTTTGTCCCTCCTTCCCAAAACTGTCCAAAAAGACAGTGCAGACTTTGGTTTTGAAAAAGTGACAGCTAAATACTTCACATATTTGCCTTTTCAAATGAAGATAAGCAACAATGAGAAGTTAATTTGAACATTAGATCAAACACTTAATTTCAAGTTCTAACACAGGTTGGAAATAATAATATCTTTGAAATGCATAGGAATCAACATACGGGGCTTTGAAATAGGATGTTGGAGTGATTGTGCGTTGATGGCAATCTTATTTTTCTCTCTCTCTCGCTCTCTTTCAAACTGAATAAAAAGGTAATCTGGCTTTGCGGTGCAGCTGTGGTGCTTAGCTTAAATGAAAATCTGGGAACTGTGCAAATCCCCTGACTTTGATCTGCAGTTTCGGTGATGTGATGTCCTCCTCCCCTTCCCTAATCTCTAATGCCTCTGCATGTTTCCCTTTCTCTGTGGTGTGTCTCCACAATCCTAAATGTGCTCCCTCAATGGAATAGCTTCCAAAAGAGATCTTCCCATTTCTCCCTCTCTATCTTTTTCTCCCTCTCGCTTCCTTGTCTTATCCTTTTCTTCTGCAGGTGTCCTTAATTCTCCTTTTTACTCTCTCTCAGTGTCCACACCCCTCCATGAGCAACTGATGACGGGGATGAAGAGAATTATGGAAATGGGAAGAGGTGGGAATAAAGAGAAACAGAATAACAGTGGGGTGGAAGCCAAGAAATAAATAGAAGGCGGTGGTGCCCAGACAGCAGACAGAGTCAAAAGACAGGGAGGAAAGCAACAAGAAAAAATAGCAGCAATGCAGGAGACAGCAAAAGGAAGAAGTTGGCTCCAGCAACAGTATGGTTGCCCAAAAATAAAGGAGTGGACCGGTGGGACCATTCGGCCCTCTGTCTCCCTCCTACCTCATTTTCTCTCATGCCTGGTTGGCTGTATTGTTCAGTCAGGTCTAGCTATGTGTCACATCCACTCAAATGTTACTGAAACACGGAGAAGCCAATGAACCTGGCATGCCCTGGCACGGCAGAATAATGGGTGTAGGATGGTTGCGCCTATGGGAGAGCTTGGGGGCGGATTTGACGTGACAACACTCCAGACACCTCTGCGGTGTGTCAGTAATAGCTGGTTAACAAGACGACGGAGCTGAGAGGCCTGAAACTGGCGCTGAAAATTTACAGAAACACAGCACATCTGAGCCCCATTTTTGCCAAGAAACGACAGATGTTGTTGACAAAAGGGAGAGAATGAAATAAGCGCCGGTCATATTTAAATGAAGTAAAGTTAAAAAGAACCACAGCAACAATATCAATCTAATGAGAACGCTGAGTGGAACAGCTGTCTGGGTTGATAACACCCCGAATGAGATGCAGGTAGATCTTTCACCCTGCCAGCATCTGTCCCTCCCTAGTCAGTCCTTGATACAAAGGCAACCAAACAGAGTGTTGGCACAATGTGTACTCTGCCAGCAGCCAAACAGAAGCTCTCTCTTTCTCTATATCTATGTATCATCCATCCATTTATTCATCCATTGGGTCCATTCATCCATGTTTCACCCGCATCTTGTGTGGATACTTACATGCCACTTGTACTTCTGTGCGTCTCTGTAGAAGGGCTCCCACACGATTCCTGACAATGCAGCGGTAGAAGCCAGCATGGGAGCGGTCCAATGATGGGATTAGATACCTTTAGCACAAACAAGACACAGAGGAGAATTGTCTTGAATCGCAATAAACTGGTAAAATAAATATGACCAAAGTGGAAACCAAAAGGGTACTTTTCTAAGTGCACAAACATGGGAATTTGCAAATGTGAAAGCTCAACAATACTGAAAATGCACAAACATACAACAGTGTCTGAGCACACACACATGCAAACTTAAGACAATCTAACAGAGGAACAAGGGCAGAGAGGACATTGGAGCTTAGCTGTTGTTTATTCCAATGATAATGATGCTCGAGAGGCCAACTCAGCTACCACAGTGAAGTTGTCCCCCAAGACACACACTTACGTAGACAGGCACAAACAGCAAACACTTATATTAGAAGGTCTTCTATGCAGACAATTAGACACACATAAAATCCCATGGGGCAAAGGCTGAAGCTGTGTGTATCAAGCAGTTGACACTTCACTCATGACCTCAGGGTCCTGACTTTGGTGTCCAGCTGTGCTGACAGTACTGCCTCCCTGCCATGTGGAGGCAGTATATCCTATCATTTTTGTGTCTCAGGGACTCCACTGTGTAGGTTAACCACTTGCTGTATCCTGAGCCACATCTGGTGATACAGCTGATGCCAAAATAAGAAGTGGCAAGTGACTGATTAATTAACACTTCACTGATGCTAGAATTAAAACTTATCTTGCAAGTTCCCATAGATGTGTTGTAGTAACTATTTATGTTTCACCGCTAAATTGCAATTTGTGTTGTATGTATGTTGTATAAGTATGTAAATATTAGATAATTAATTATTACTACTACTTTTTTTGTAGAAACCTTCAAGACATTTTATTGTACATGGATTGTTGAAAAGCATCTGAAACCACCACTCCCACAAGCTTCTCTCAACCGCTGTTATTTTATTCCTCAATTTTATTCCTTCCACAGCCACTCTCTGCATAACTGAGTGCAACACCATGAGCAGCTTCCCAAAAATGGTCAACATTACCCCCATTTGTATGATTCATAGCACTGAGCATACCACGCACAAGACACAGAGTACTCTAAGACACAACCCTGATCCCTGACTGTGAAACAGTAAGCGGGAGGCTATGGTGATTTTAAGTGGCTTTTCAAAAATGCTTGTTTCAAAAACTAATTAATTTCAAGCACAATAAACCTTTAATATTCCCTTGTTTTTATTCCCTACATTACCTTGTAGATTCCACTGTTAAAAAGCATCACTCGTAAACAAACAATCTACAAAGACGATACCCCAAAACATGTACATTAGTATGAATATCGTCAATATAGCATTATGCAGGATGAGTCTACGAGAAACGCCATCAATAGCACCAGAAAACAAAATGGATTTAGTCTGTTTTGAGTTATTAACGTAATTCATTTTAGAGATCGGGTATCCAGACTGCTCAGAAGACCAGACATCAAATTCTTAACAGCTTTCCAATAACTAATAAATGGTGCAGTGGGAGAGACACAGAGCGGCCAAGTGTAAAAGTGGTTCAACAGATCTCTGAAGACATGTTGGATGGCAGCACAACATGTAGAAGCTGTGAATTACCTGACAGTGAGTTGTGCATCTTTAATTTGAGTCAATATATCACAACAAATTCTTGTCAATATAAATACTTCTTGTAAAGGTGAAGCAGTTTGCTTGGCATGGCTGCTGTCACATTCCTACAAAATACCTCATCATGCGTGCACGGCACTCTGTGAGTTTAAATGTCTGAGTATAATGTTGAGTGATAGGACGTCCTAGTTTCTACAGTAACCACATTCACATTGTTTGTGAAAGTTTTATTTATTTATTTTTTGTCATTTAACTTTTACTAAGACTTTTTTTTATCATGAACATGAATATTTGGCTTGAGCGAAGGGAAATGAAATGAAAGAGTGTATATTCAAGTGTTTAGAAGTGCTTTCAACAAGCTGTTTGCAGAAGAGATTGGGATGCTTGCAAACATAAAGCTAAAATTATGGAATAGGCATCATAAGAATTGTCCCTCTAAAAAAAAGTAATAACATTTGTATGTGATACAGCCTAAAAACAGAACTCTTTCTGACTTCAAATACATAAACAGATTTTTAAAGGTTTGACTGATTGGCGGCCAGATTGCCAAAGGCCAAACTGAAAAGAAGCAAAATGAAATAAAATGAAAAAAGACTAACAAACACAAACTTCACCAAATTATACCGAATATAAAATCTACACATTCTGACAAAACTCTCTGCAGAGAACAAGAATATCCTTCTATTTTCCTAAATTCTTGCAATTTTGATCAGGTTCACAAAAATCTTGCTTTAAAGTAGCACCAGGCGTCCAGATGCCTTTAGGGTTGAATAATGTTATTTAAATGTATGCTGATAAAATAAGTACTATATACCAAAGGATGACAATCTAAAGACAAAAGTAAGAGATTTGCAGTGTACAAGTCTTGGTTGTGGTTAAGGGTGCAGCTACTCATTCAGTCACTTCTCGTGCACTGTACAGAAGCATTCGCATTTGTCACTATTCTGTAGATGTCACACATACACCAGGGAACTTATTCTGACCTAATTGTAAAAAGCAAAGCTGTTCATATATTCATAGCAGACAGATGTTGGTTTGCTTTGTCATTCACATGAAAAGGGGACACACCCTGTGAGCGGTCTAGTTCCAAATATTTCCAAAACACAATTTCAGAAAGGTTTGGAGTACTCAATGACTGCTGCTTCCAGTTACGCCTTAAACCATGATGGAGAAAACTGGCCTGTCAGAGCTTTGAACACGGAATTAAACAGAGGAATGTAATCATCTTACTATTTATAGGTACCAAACCATAGTCACGAAAAATAGTGATAGAAAATTGTTGCAAAAATGGCAACAAGAGTAAATGAGACTGATGCAAGCTTAATAGTTTGTTGGCAGTTGATTAACAAAAATAACACCAACTGAAACTGCACATTTTTCACTCTGTGGATGGATAGTCACATTACTCACCATTGATTGATTAGTTCAAAACAAAACAAAACAAAATAATCCCCTCTCAAAGTGAAATTGATTAACATGTCATATCATTACACTGAGTACAAAGCAAAGCTACAGTAGCTTTAAAACTGCTAAAAAGTTGCCTCTGCTTTGGAAAGGGCTGCCGACAAAAGGAAATGGTGCTGCAATAACAAATGGCTGGGTGTGTTGAAAGGCTGTTAATATCTTTAACAAAAAATGAAGCAGTATCAAACCTCATTAGCTGCAGCGTCAGTTGGACCCAAAGGAACGAAATGAGTTTTAGCCCAAAGTCTGTTAAGCATTAATCAGCTAATCAGGAGGCTCTATTAATGATGTGTGACTCCTTTCAAATCTTCCATCAACTAAATTAATACAGTTACAATGTAGATGTTTACGCATAGATGGAAGGGAGATGAGGTGAATAGATGATGGGATGGTATGTAAGGCAACTGAGTGACAAAAAGGTAAAAATGTCACGTCACAGTTTGGGCGGAGGAAGCTGGCATTAATAGAGAAGCAGCTGACAGGTGGTGTCTGTGCTCCAAGTTTAACCCTGCCAAGGCCTGTCGAGAATTCACCCCCAAGCCAGAACCTTCAGGGTGACTTTAGACAGTATTTGCTGTGTGTGTGTGTCTCCATCCTTTTTTCTCTGTCCCTTATATAATGAATACAATTAACCTTTGTAGAGCTGTGCATGTTGGCAGCAGGTTGGGGGAGTCGGCAGGGGCTCGCTGTGTTGGACAGAGATTGATTGATGTTCCTGTGGTCAGCGCACTCCGTCAGATCCCCTTTAATTAGCCCCACTCAGGAGAAATGATTAGACAGAGGAGTGGCAGGGAGACGGATAGAGGGACAGGAGGAAGAGAAGGAACTGGGTATGAAGGAGGATGAGGAAAGAGGAAGGCTAAGGGTGTGGAAATAAAGAATCAAAAAGATAGAGGGATAAGGGGTGGTAGGAGATGATTGGCAAAACTATAATCCATGATTGAAGAAGGTTGTAGTGCACTTTATAGTGAGTGATCCAATAATAACACTAAACCTGTGGTCAAGGTTAGTGCCAATAACATTTTACTTGAACTGCTAGTTATATAGAGTAGTGCAATTATAAACCCTTATACACACACATCACAAGGACATTGTAATTATACCAGAACTGCATTAAAATATAATGAATCATGATTCATTATAAAGCATCATAAATCTGGTATGAGCTGATAATAACAGTCACATATTATATTGTTAGGAATTTACTATAATTTTTTAAAAAATACCAATGATTTGTGTTCATGTAATTTTTCTGCTAAACACGGCAAACTATTTGAAACGTTATCTAAAAGTGCCTTTTTGCGATGCATCTTATCGTGCAACACTAATTTTATAACTCGTAATAAAAGCAGACGCACAACACAATACGTCACGGCTCATTCGTAATGATGTTTTTTATTCTCGTGTTATTGTTTGGAGTTTATGAAAAGGTCATCGCCCTCTTATAACACTTTACTTTCATTAATGAATTCTCTCATGGCACTGTCGCACACTTGAACAGCTCGTAATACATTCAGTACCATATAAACAGAAGCAATGGTGGTGGCAAATTATTACTTTGACAGCCTGATTACTTGTTTGTTTTAGGGATCACAGCGAATTGATTCGCATCATTATTCTAATAGGATGATTATATGCTTGTACACAGCATAAAGTATTATGACTTAAAATATATATTATGGAAAGAGACAAGTCAAATAAAATGTTACTATTTATTTTTTTATTTTTTTATTTTGAAGAGATGTGTGTGTTTAAATACACATTTCAAGCAAAAAACAATTACAGTTTTCATCCTAATCATGTTCTTTACTAGCCACCACATACTACAACACATGACAGGTAATGGGGCTTCCGGCTTAAGCTACTAGAAATCAATAGCGAGCAATTCGTCCACAGGCCCAGAGGGACAGCCTCCACGTGTTCCATCTTTTATAAAGATGAAACAGACGGACAACTGTTTGATGGGAACAATTTACAAAAGCTCTTGCCAACTGTATTTTATCACTCCTTCTTACACAATAAATGGATTTGCCAGTTTCATCAAGATGTTTTTCTACAATTTACCAGCCATGATCCCCGTAAAACCAGTAGCTCCTCAGCTGCACAGATTGTGCTACAGTCATTAAAAGCTGTGCAGGAATTTATGACGGACAACAGAGTTTCAGTGTTACCTGTTTATATGACATAAAACAATCAATGAGATGTAGGCAGAAAGGAATATTATGTATAACAAATAAGTATATACATCTTCTTCTCTGCAGAGCTGGTCATCAAACTGCAATGCCCTTGAATCACAGACACAGCATATTAAACGTGTTTTGGTATCAATAATGAAAACCAATAATGAAACACATCATATGCATATGTTGGTGACAACAACTACAATCATGCGCCGTGGACGAATTTTGGCCCACTCTTTCTTGTAGAATTGTTAGAGAGTTTTTAAGCATCTCCTTCTGGATTTTGTGGTAGAACACAGAATTATTGCATTATCAATTATGGCAAGTCATCCAGGTCCTACAGCTACAAAGCAACACATCTTCCAAAAAGTTTAACTGTATTAAAAACTGTATTTTATATTTATCTTTGTGTAAAAAAAAACAACTAAACAATAAGGTAGTATGAGCACCCACATCAGCTAAACAACAAAGCTGGAAGCAGAGAAATATTGGAACATATGGAAGAAAGCTAGAAGTTCAAACTCCTATATTTGTTCTCCCTAAAGTAAAGGAAGGAAGTTAAAAATTGGGACAGTCATTAAAATAAATAAGTCACTTTAGATTTATTGAATTTCTAACACACAATATTTTGCTAACTTTAAACAAGTGCTGTTAGTACATAAACATCTTTAATCATGTGCTAATTCTTTGAACAAATATAAAAAGTGAAATCCACTGAAATTCATTGTGATTTTACTGATTTGTTCAGTCTAAGTATATTTTAATTAACAATGTTTCCTGATTATGTTCATAGATAATATAATCCAAGCGACATTACGTTTCTGCCAAAATGTATTTGCAGTTGCAAATTAGTAGGGTGTAAAGTCTTTTTCTAGGAGACAGGCCTGCAGGTATTGTATTGGCTCCAGTAATGAACATTTTAGAACAAGTAGCAGCAGCAAAAGTGGGATGATGCTCGAAGCAGCCATTTAATCACAAAATCTGGTTTGTGAGGGGGTGCTTAATTATATCAGGCGTTGATCTGTCAGGCTTAGACGTGAATTTTTTTTTTTTTTTTCTGCTGATGGAATTCTACATTCCACATGATGTGTAGCCAAACGATGATGTGCAAATAAATTTTTTTTTTTTTTGCATTAACTCTCTACCCATTCAATGACACAGGTGATGTATTGTAACCACTATAGGATGCTGTATCTTCTCTTGAGGTATTGTAGGGGTCTGTTAAAATCAGGGCGAAACCTTCAGAAAACAGCAACCCTGCCAGCAATCTTTAAATGTAGGCCGCCACTAAATGTTTTATATTATTATATATTTTTAATATCTTAAGTTTTTACTTTCTAAGCTTTTTATTTAATTTCATTATGGATTAATAGATGCAAATAGATAAAGTAGTAAGAAGCAGTTCCACTTTTACCAGCTGTTGTTTTGTTCCCCACCAACTATCTATTGCTACACAGATATTATTTTTTTAATTAATTACTACATTTATGTAATTACTAATTACATTTTCTTTGCCATACTTTACTTACTTACTTTACATACCTTACATACCTTTTTTGAATGTTTGTTGAACAAATCTGGACTAAACTTATACTTTCAACAACATCAAGTTCAATACTGTTTAAAATTCATTGTCTTCTTAGAAGTGTACTTGTACAAGAAGTACAAGAAGAATCTGAAGTGCTACTTGCAGTGGAGACCTTACTTGAACTTTCACTTGAGTATTAAGTTTGAACTACAATTCAACACCCACAGATTATCGGCTTACTGTCATATAAGACAAAATCAACAATTAATTCTCGCATATAAAAAGATGGAAACAATTACAATTAATTAATAATCAAAAGACCGGCAGTTTAAATAAAGTTGATCAATGAATTAATCATGTCTCTACTAAGGTAGTTCAAAAAAAATGTAACTACACGTAATAGAAGCTTTTAAATGTTGCATTCTCATGATTTTGTGGCTTTGAAGCAATAGAGAAAAACTTTTTAATGTCATTGGTTGAACAATTGATGCTTTAGTCAGATGTCTCTCCACAAAAATCTTTCATAATGCTGGCTGTGGATCACCCATTAGAAAAGCACAAGTACGTGCTGACAGTGCTCATTCAGACACACACTCATACACAAATAAAGCATGAGGGAATAATAAAACAAATTCTCTCTGGTTTTATCTGTCTCTGACATTTTCTCCTCACTCAAGTCCACCATACAAAACATGGAGCGACCACATGCAAGGGGAGAGAGAAAAGTATAGTAAAAAATTCTATTTTATCTGGAGGCTTTGGAGTAGAATACCAGGGAGATAGGAAATGGATGTTTTTAGTTGCAGAGGGGAATCAATTACGGCTATCCAGAGAGAGAGATGCTGGGTAGCTGGCTCACTCTGAAGCCTGCCAGTCTGTGTCACGATGTAATTCAAGTGCAGACCCAAGTTTTCTGTCTATAATTGGATGTTACTGCTACTCTTTTGCCTTAATGAGAATATCACTGATCTCATTAGGACCAACATGGTGACAAAAGAAACACGGATAACACAATTCAATTAGATTACATAATCCCCTCAGGTAAACAGTGCATGATCAATTTATACTGTTTACAGGTTTAATATTCTGTTATCTCTCATTTCTTGCGCATACACAATTCTGGCCAACTTTCTGGCAAAATAATAAACATAAATAAATAAAA
>OMLM01000673.1:0-16882 GCA_900302695.1 Helostoma temminkii
CCCCCTCTTTTCAGGGAGGGGGGTGAGAGCATCATCATCATCATCATCGAGGGACAAAGGCTACCTGAACTGACAGAGATCTTCTTTTCTGACCAGAGCCACATTTTGTCACTACCAACTACCACCTCCATGTGCTGTCTGTTTAGTGTGTGCTGGTAGTGTATGATGAGAGAAGTCTTGACCCAGCACTGGGGGGCTGTAACACTTCACTGTCAGTGTGGCTGATTAGCTTATCACTCACCGCACTGGGAGGAAATACATCATCATTCCAGACAGGGATTCCCCAGTTTAGGGCCCATTCCCTGTCTCCTTTTACTCTGCATTTAATCACCAGGCTCTCTGTCCCCTCCAGTATTTTAGCCTCACTTCCAAAGTCATTTCTCAGTGTTTCCTCTTCCTCTTGTTCAGGTGTACTAACATACTAGTAAAATGAACAGTGTATAAAAGTACCACTCTGGTTTATATAGACACTGGACGGATGAATCCAGAATGAGCCATCTTCCCAAATTACTCTTGTCAGCCTACTCAACAAAGAAAGTGAAACACAAAGTGGGAAATGTGCTTTGGCTTACCTACAGTGTGGTATCAGGTATGGTAATTACTCTGTCATTAACATTGGGAATAGTTAATGTGTATTAATGTGTTAATGGCATGTTAATTACTGTACATGCTTGAGAGAGCCTGCGGGCATTCTCTTAGATTCTTTGTGCCATGTGGATGTAGGCCAAGCTTAAAAAAGCCTTTAAGAACGTCGATGAAAGAGGATCCTTATGTTTCATTTGTCAGAACAAAAGATTTTCAATGGTAATTTGATCCAGCTCCCTGCTTCTGGAGCTGAAAGTCACTGATCCAGGCGCCACGACAAAGGAGATGATATGAAGTCAAAGGAGACGTGGGACGCGGCTGTAGTGACACTGGCCTCTTTGTGAAATGGATACTCTAAGCCCTCTGTAGTCTCTAGTGTTTTGCCTTGGCAGCGGGTTTTAATAACACGGTGGATTAGAAGATTTGGATTCTGAGTGCCAAGTCTGAGTTAAAGCTCACCTTGGACGAGCCTCAGTAACAGGCTAGATGCCACAGTCCTCCTCCTCCGCCTCCTCCTCTGAGCCGCCTCTTGGCTCACACCACCACGGCTTTAAGAGAGATGACCTTTGCAAATATTGGCAGAAAATAAATTCTGTTTCGATTAGTTAGCTTTGGGAGACCTTTGTGGATCAATGCAATTAGATGAACAGAGTGTCAATACGTGCCTAGAGCCATTCACTGGAGGCACTGGCTAGGAGAAGAGCTGCAAGAGGTCAGGGTTACTTGTAATGAACAGGATGTTTTGGAAACACTGGTGGAAGGAACAGAGTCACATTTTGCGTCGCTGGCTAGGATATCTCTGTACTGCATTGCATTCTGCTTGCAGCTTCAAATATTTAAATGTGTCACAAAAGCATTGAAGAAATTACTACAAATAAAGAAGAATCTTTAGCTTTATCTGAAAGAAATGCTGTCCTTCTAGTGTGTTGCCTGACGTCTGGCGGTGCAGTCAGTGCAGCAGAATGAGGTGGAGAAGCCCGCAGCCACCTCTTCTTTCTTCAGCGGGCCGCATTAACCCAGCAGGGCTCTGCCTTTATGGCTCTCCTGCTCACACTTCAGTGATGAGAGTAAACAAGCAATGGGCCAAGGGTCAGTTTAGCCCACAGAATAAAAGAGGGCACGGGGGAAAAGAGGTGGGAGGAAAGGAGAGCGGCCCGAGGCAGTGCTCAGATCACTGTCAGGGCTTCAAGCAGGGAATGATGTACGAGACAACAGGCACAAACCGGAAATGATTATCAACAGAGAACACAGGAGAGTATATGAGAGAAAAGAACTACATTGCCTTTATTTGTCAAATTTGTTACTTTCTCGGATCTGATACTGACAGTGAAAACTGCAAAAAAATGAAAGGGAGAACCACCCCTGACTGATAGGGATGGATTAATCACAGTGTCTCCTTTTGTCTTAGCTACAGAGGAGAAATGAGGAACAATCATATAGGCAAGTGCTTTTTCACCAGCTACTCCACCTGTATTGTTGAATGACAAATGAGGCAGATTAAGGACAAGGTATAATATTATAACAATTTTTGCCTTTTTTTTCTCTTTTACATCATTAAATGCATTCTGGTAATTAACTGAGCTGCAGCACCACAGTCGTGAAATAACTAGACCATATAGATTTTTCATTCTTCAATTCCTACTACTTGCAGGCTTTACCAAGGTGACATGACTTCCGCACTTTCCCTTTGCACTAAGATTAATCCCACTTTGACTGTGGAGGTGGATTAGAGCTAAAGTCGGGTGCCCAAACTTGTTTTAATACCCATATCATCAGACAAAAACAGGATAAAGATTTGAGCAGGCAAAGCAGCATTGCACTGCTAGAATGTGACTGTGGCTTTGCAAGTTACTATACAGATTTGTCAACCACACAGCAAATTAAAGATATTATCTTGCTCAAGCCTATTTTGTGGAAGTTGTGTGATGATGCCGAGCTTAGACAGCGAATCCACAATCTTTAGCTCCTCCAACAAAGGTGCACAGAAAGAAACGGCAAGACCTCTTTCGATTTTTTTCTTCTTTTCTGCAGGCTATGTTTTCTTATTTTCTTTTAATATTAAGTATTTATGTGCTTGAGATGGACGCATCATACCTCCCAACATGTGTGTTATGAATGACCATCCAGAGCTGTTGTGGCACAAATACACCCGGTGGACTCCTGCAGGGCCGTGTGCTTCTCACTGCAGCACACTAATCATTTTTATCCTGCTGATTTTCCAAATAGAAATGGACATGTATGATAAAAATGTCACGGCCACTTCACATGTCAGTGTACTAACAGGATTACATGTCACTTTCTAATGTCTCGCTCTGTTTTCCTTTGCCATGAATGGCCACATTATTACACACAGGAACTCTGTGGTAATATATGGTAAGAGACAAGTAGCTCTTTATGGCCTGTGATTATTTAGTTTGAATGAAACCAGTGATTTATGCCCATTTAGCTCAAAAGGCCTGTAAATTCCCTCAGCTGCATTTCCCCTGGATATAGAGTGAGTGGAGTGAAAGTGACAACTGAGTTTGGTGTGGAAATGTACGCTGCGTCCCAGAGTTATATTTAATATACCTGACATGAAAAACGTGCCTACCTACTTACCACCTCCTGCAGCACAAAGGAAAGTGCAGCCTGCTGAGCTTGTTGAATCAGAAAGTGGGAGTAAATAGTGAATTAGGAAAATATGAACTGTAGTGGCAGACAAAGCACCCACTATTACACTATGCTGAGATATGTAGCCAGGCATCTGGTCAGTCAACATTTGAGTCATGTGCCGTTTTGTTTCATGCTGCACAAACTGGAATAAAAACAGCCAAGCCTGTCCAGAACGAGAGCTTTGGGTGGAGTTGTGCAGATGCAGTGTGATGTGGATGAGGGTTAGTGGAGCAGCGGCATATTGTCCACATGGATGGCTTGGCTCTGCAAGCCTGATGGAGCCTTGTCCAGCATCTCAATGTCTCCAACACAAATAGCCACATTCATCCACTCCTCTCACACCATTACACCTAAAAGACTCAAAGCCAGCCGATCCATAAATAGAGGCAAATTTGTTTTTCAGTGGTGCTGCAGTCAAACAAAACACCAACAGAAAGAGAGATGAAAACATCATAGGTGTGGCTAAAATATGATGTGTGTCTTTTTTTTCAGGAACGTGCATGTAAGAACGCTAGAAAAAACGAGTAAGAGGGTCGAGGGAGTGTTTTCTCTCTACTGTTTATTGCTCTGGATAGTGTGCAGGGTCAGTCGGTCAAAGCGTGGTAAAGGGGCTTCTCTGATTGCATGCCTACTGGCTGACACAATAGAGCTACTAATCTTCTTATTTAGAATCCAGAGGCTGGCCATATCTTAATGAAGCTGTAATGAGCTGTTGAAAATCCCTGAATTGCGGGAGGGATTATTGAATTGAAACAACTCTGGTAATCATAACGTTCGAGTAGCCACTCAGTATTTACTGCCCATTGAGCCACGTTTTTATCCACTTATTAGACTGGATTGCCCGAGCTTGTTTTTGTTGTAATTTTGACCTGCAGTGTTTTTTTGTTTGCTTGTTTATATTTTGTAAAACCTGGCATAGTGATTGCATTGCCAATGTATCCAGGTGTGCATGTATCTGCTGGGTGATTATGGCTTACTGACAGACTGGCGAGACAGAAAACCAGAGGAAATAAACAACAGGCTCTGAGAAAAACAAACAAAAACAAAATTCACAACAGAGTATTTAACATAAAATTGTTTGTACTCATTTTACCATATGTAGATTTTATTTATATTTTTATTTCACCAGCACATTTTTATTACTTCTTAGAAAACAGCTAAAACAGTACTGGAGAAATAACAGAAGATACAAACAGTATGAGCAAAAAGAAACAAGGGAAACAGTAGTTACTTTCTGGAGTTCCCAGCATCCACTGTGTCAAAGACAGAGACACTTACTAGAGGTATAGTTTTCTGTTTAGCATCCTTTCACAGAGTAGAAGTGCCACTTCACCATTGAGCATTTGTCAGTTTATGGATGTTGCTGTCATGTCAGCCTTCCCATACACACAGTGTGCAGCGCAGTGTGTAAATAAAAGAGAACAGGCATAGACATGGGCGACAGGAACATAGCACATACACAGGAAGCACCTAGTTCATACCTGCAGGGGAAACATCACACCATAGTGGAATATGCTGGCAGATGCAATGCCTTTAAAAGGACAATTCCGTCTAGGCCCATTTAATCTGTTTTCTTTTTTATAATGATTATTATTTTGTCCCTGGATGAAATTAGCCGATCCTCCAACACTGTTTATGTGTCATTTCAGGTCTCAGCATCCGTGGTGCCCAGGAGGAAGACCCCCCAGATCCACAACTCATGCGTTTAGATAACATGCTGCTGGCAGAGGGCGTGGCAGGACCAGAGAAAGGTGGCGGATCTGCTGCTGCTGCAGCTGCAGCCGCAGCCTCGGGCGGAGCAGCTGACAATTCCATCGAACATTCCGACTATAGAGCCAAACTCACTCAGATCAGACAGATCTACCACACAGAGCTGGAGAAATATGAACAGGTAAAGAGGAGTTGTTGCTTCTCCATTTAACACTTTGCTGGTCTTTTTGCACCTTTGCTCTACATAAAGAAAAAGGAGAATAGCATACATTTAGTTATTTTTCCACCATCAAAATGTTTAAATAACCATGTGATTAGTAGCTATTTGAAATTTCAGTTTTTTTTTTGTTATACTTCATGCTGCACATCACCTCAGAACACCTAGAACAGCATATTCCCTGCATTAGCAAGGAAATTGCTGAGAATATACATGATGGAGGAGAATGTGTTAGCAGCCTGGAAAAAATTGCAGTATTATTCACTTTGTTGTAGTTGATTATAGAGATCCAAAGGAGTGCCTCAGTCACCTATGTGAATTGAAAGTATGATCAGCTGCTTCACCTAGCACTTTGAGCCTGCCATTAAACACAAAGGCATTATGAGCCAAAGTAGAAGGTGTAACAGTGATGCTCAGCAACCCAGTGAGGTAAATTAGACTAATTTACTCCATGCTCTCTGAGAGAGGAAGTGGGTATGCGGGGGCACACAACACTACTCCTAGAGTAAATGCATCTTTCTTAAGGGTGTTTCCAGGTTTTAATTATCTAAATGTAAATACTTAACGAATTTTACTCAGAGTAATGAGCTAAAGTGTGCACTTCGTAAATGAGTTATTCTAATTAATCATGTATGAACTACTGGTTTAACAAAAAAGCTGTTTAAATTCGCTCTGCATTAGGCCCAAGCCAAATTGCAAATTTGCATTTATATTCAAAGATGAATTCACCTATTATGTCATCAAAGTAATACACATACAGAGCACACTGTTGAATCTTTCAAGGCAGAGCTTTAACATCTATCTGAAAGACGCGCACAACTTTAGAAGATCAGAAGTCAGAGAGCTTTTTGTAAGTTCTACAAATCTCACTGCTGTGACTTGGGACTTTCTCTCTGTCTCTTGACAGGCATGTAACGAATTCACTACTCATGTGATGAACCTTCTGAGGGAACAGTCTCGCACGCGACCCATCTCTCCCAAAGAGATTGAGCGCATGGTGGGAATCATCCACCGTAAGTTCAGCTCCATCCAGATGCAACTGAAACAGAGCACCTGTGAGGCTGTCATGATCCTGCGCTCCAGATTTCTTGATGCCAGGTCAGTAGATCATGTGTGTAGTCTATATATACACATATATGTATGTGTGTGTGTGTGTGTGTGTATCGTATCTAGAACTTTTATTACTTCCGCATGACCCATATAAGAAAATCCGGTGGGCAAGGTCGTTTTTAGAATATGTGCAGGTCTAAAGTTTGTTTTTTTTTTTCTCCCACTTATCTGGCACAGCACCCAGTATGGGCACTGCAGAGATGCATGATTTTAATTATGTCCATGTTCCATGCATTATCCATTTTCAAGACAATCATGCTCTCACACCTGAGAGCAGTTAAGACCAAATGAAATGGGGACCGAGTCATGTGTAATGGATGGAGGGGAGGTCATCAGCAGGTGTTGTGGATTACTCTAATCACTAACAGTGTGGTGCAGTGTGAAGCTCTGCACAGCGCGGCACTAGTCCGAGCCAAACAAGCCAAGTGGAAGCACATTTGCTGCCCACTGCCTGTGTGAAGCGCAGTAAACAAGGCAAAATAAGCAAATGCTCAACAACATGATAAGTAGTGCCCTTGGGAGGGAAGGGGACCCAGATCTAGTTAGAGTTTGCTTGTTTCTACTGGAGATCCCTGGGGCTGTGGCACTTGAGGAACAATGCTCAACTGTGCATGCCATGATTTCTATAATGTACCGAGATGCACTCCGACTGGGCTTTGCGCTCCATCACGAAGCCCACCCATCCGCTACACTAAACTCTACACATTACACGCTTGGACTGGAGATGGGAGACCAACAGACCAAATTAAACATTGTATGTGTTTTGTGACTGTGTGTTTGTATGTATGTGTGCATGAGCTTGTCACTTTATTGGTTGGAGTCTGCTCCTCTGTGTGTTGATGAGACTCTTGGAGCAGGACACAATATCCTGCTCCTGAGGGCCCTTGTAGCCCATTCCTCATTATTTTCACCATTTATGTGTGAGATTGATTGTGCAATCTGTGCGATCCAAATGGATGAGTTAATGCTGGTCCCACTAATAGGCTTGCTTGGCCTTTCTCTCGTTTTGCTCCCCACTCAGGCGGAAAAGGAGAAACTTCAGCAAACAGGCGACAGAAATTTTGAATGAATATTTCTACTCGCACCTCAGCAACCCATATCCAAGTGAGGAAGCTAAAGAGGAGCTGGCCAAGAAGTGCAGCATCACAGTTTCCCAGGTGGGTAGTGCTCATCTAACAGTAGCTCATGGGCAATCAGGGTGGGAAAGGCTCAAGCCTAGAGGGATAGTTACTGTAGGTCACACCACCGAGACACAATGTCCTTAGCTAACCTTGACATTGTGACTGCCTAATGATGCTTCAGTCAAGGCTGGTCCCCGTCAGTCAGAGCAGGGCCACAGGGAGGGGAGGCCTATATCATCTTGGCCTCAATCAAAGCACTATGCTGCCCTTCCTTAACCGCCCCAACGCTGGGTCCCCTGCCATTTTTCCCTCTCATTCCCATCCACCATGTGTGCTCTCTCTGTCACCCGGTCAGTCTCTCAGGTCAGAAGCTGGGAAGAAAAATGGCATCATCCATTACTTTAAGAAAAGCACTTAAAGTCTGGTGCTTGAAAACACTGCATGATACTGGGTTTTTATTTGTATGTTTACAAGACTCTGCTAATTCACAGTCATGTTTTAGACTTTCCCACTTTATATATAGCATAGCCTCCTTGCTGGGTAAACCTGAAGGCAATATCTCTCACACCTAACCCCCACATCCAAAGCATTATTATCCTCTGCTCTCCTTTTCTGCTATGATTGTGACACTATCTAGATTTTTTATACTCGATTGTTCTATGGTTGTCCTCATGAGGCACAATATCAGAGAAACATGAATCTATACAATAATCTGCAGTGTTTGTTTCTGTGTGGGGAGGGGGTGTTGAGGGGTATATTGAGTGTAGTCATGAAGAGTCAGATACTGTAAAAGCCCATTCTTTTTTGCCTTCAGGGGGTGGGAAGCACCATCACAGTATCACAGGTATGTCATAACTTCTCCTGATCCACTGTTTTCATTTTTGTACCTCCTTTGTTTATGTATGTAATAGCCTCACAGTTTCCACTGCACAGAACCTCCCTCCCTTACACTACTGGACCAATGCTAATGCTAATATAAATGACACTAATCTTTGAAATGACATTTTTAAAAGAGTGGTTAAGAATGTTCAGCATTCACACCCCACCTTTAAGTAACACAAGAATGTTGAGTATTTTTGATTGATGCTTATTTTCACACTACACCCATGTTATCACCATATTATGTGTGTACAGATGTGTCATATGAAGTTTTACTTTTTGGCTATTGTTTACCACATTTGCCACATCTTTTGTCTGTTGTATAGCATTAATGAATTGTGTGGTCTTTTGAATCTTCTAACTGCGCTCCTAGTTTATTTACCCCCCACCCACTCCTTGATCCTTCCCCGTGTTTTACAAAGGTTAAAGAAACAGCTGCCGACCCTCACAAATGGAGCTCCACTGTTTTCGGACACAAAACAATCCACTGTACCAGTTCCCATGAGAACAAATCAGTCCATGCAGAAATTAGAGGCCTTTTAAATATTCACTTGAACTCATCTCAGGCCCCATTAGTGGCGTGCTCCTCGACAAGCGGAGGCCAGACATTCGTATTGACTTATTCTTAGTGCTTTGGTTTGTTTTAAGTGAGTAACAAAGTCAGAGGCCTGACATGATGCCGAGTGCACAGTAAGTGTGTTATCCCTCACCATGCTCCGGCCTTTTAGAGTCACAATTCGCTTACTGTGGCCACACTGATGGCTTTTCTAAGTCATTTTTCAAACACCCCCAAACTCTTTTTGCGGTGCTTTGTTGATTGCACAAGCAGTTCATTAAGTAAAGACCATCCATCGTGAGTGGTATGCCAATATCAGTCTGTGACTTTGCTTAATACATCATCGCTGACGAAACATCCTGCATCATTTTAGCAAAGATCATTTAAAATGCAAGTAATGCACAGTTGTCTTCCCTGAGAGCAAAGCCTCCCTGTCTCCAGAGATCTATGTGGCTCATCCTCAGTGTTTTATGTATATTTAAATGCTGCGGTGATCCTCTTGAACGAACAAAAAAATCTGAAGTTTATAAATTGCCTGACCATGATAAACACTGATTATTTAGAGTAAAAAGCCAAGCGCAATGAGCTATTGATATTATTATGATTACCTGAGTGACTCTCTAAGAATGTCCTAAACCCTCTGTCACTTTGCATGTGAGTGCTGGGCTCCTAAATGAAAACACGAGATTGGATGATGTTTGTGTCACGTTTTAGGGCCATATTCGATACAATTTGCACGAATAGTTCACACTTTAAGCCAGATTCCAGTGCAAAGCTTGATTTTCCATAATTAATATTTGTATGTACCTTTCATTATTTCAGATCATAGAGAAAGCAGAGAAACTAAGACTTGAGTTGTTATTTATTATTAACTCAGCATATATTATTAGCGCTAGTAGAGAACATCTCTACTGTCTCTATTCTAATCTATATATTGATATATTGACGTATTGAGATCATAGACAGATCAGGCATTTCTGGATATTGACCAATGAGGAGTATTGACATAGGGTGAAATAGTTTGAATTATTAACTACAACTGCTGCTTCTCTCGGTGAAATCAACAGTATCGTGTTCTTGCAAGGAGTGTGAGTGGTCATTATACAATCGCTGCCTTTGAGGCTGTTGATGTCTAAAGGTAATTCAGTCTCACAACCTGGTTCTCACCACACATAGCAGTCAATTGAATGCATGGCCTGCCACGAGATAAAAGGGAATTATTTCTGTAGATTGGGTTGTGCTCCACACCCTACAGTGCCGTGCATTTGTTCAATATTTAGTTGAACCCGAGAAACGCTAAAGCCAGAGTTCAGTGGGCAGGATAGAAATGTGTGCGTACTGTAGAAAGAAGAAGAGTGGTGTAATGTCCAGTACACCATAAAGTGTTAGAATACAGTTCTACAGCAACACAATTCATCACAAACAGCAGAATATCAAAACTCTCCAGTGATCATGTTCATCTTACAATAAAACTGCAGAATTAGCATTCATCACTGCCAGATTTGCATATGGCAAAAACACAACCAGTGAACATGTAACACTTAAGTGAACTTAATGATTAATATATGTCTTCATGTACAAACACATAGAAATGACAGATTAATAAATGTCTTCTCTTTAACACACTGTTTGCATGAACATACTGTTAAGATAAACAGACTGATAAGCTTTAGAAAACATTTTCCACGGTTTTCAGGGTTTTGTGGGCACTTTGTGAGCTGTCTAAAAGAGCGGGAATATTGCATCGTCTTTGGTTCTACAATCCACTATAAGCAGGTTAAGTAAAAAGGATGATGGCCATGGCTTTCATTGCTTCCAATTAAACCTTGCTTGTTAGTTTAACCTCTAGGTAAACCCATCAAACAATTGATGTCAAGGAAACCCTGCCAACAGTGGGCCTCGCCTGAATGGTCATTAATTTTAATTGCCTAGATATTAAAGATTTAGAGCACAGAGACGTGCAGGATAGAAATGATCCGATGTCCTGCAAATCCAGTCAGTTTTTACGCCACAGCATTGGCGGGCTGCTGGGGATATTAAAATTTAAGCACATGGGTGGAAATTAAATAAAGTGTCATTAGGGGCAGCTGCTCTTTGGCTGGTCCAGCCGTGGGCTGCAGCGCCTGAGAGGGGGGCAGCAGCACAGCGACAAGACACTCTAATTTATAGGACCATTAAAAACAAGCATCATCTCATTATTATTCCACTGTTATTGCAGAGCCAGCATTCACACATAAGGTTCACTTCTTATACAACTTTTAAGTGTTTCACTGAAGTTGGATGCCATCATTACAGTTTAACAAAATTAGCATTTTTTTCTAGTGTACTACATTAGAATATGCCCAGTTTCAGATGTTAATTTGATTTCAATACTTCCTCTTGCCTGCAGAGTTCAGTTCGGCTTTGGCAAAATAATTTTCTTTATTTTTAACACATCAATTAACACTGAGTGCCCCAGGAATCTGTGTTTACTGTTGCAAATGTCTGTAGGTCTTTACCCTATAACTTTTGTTTTTGATAATTAAAATCCAAAGTTGTTTCACTCACACACAAACTAACACGTTTAATTTCTGTATAAATATCCTTATGTTAAAGCTTTACTTTTAGCTTACTTGCATTTTTTTTATAAAATATAATTGCTTAAGTTAAGACTCACTGATCTGGAATGAGCAATCATTCTTTATATAGTAAAATCAGGATACTGATATATTTCTGAGGGAAATGTCAGAGTTTGTATCCTTAACAACCCACCCTGATAGGAGAAATAACAGTATATAACACATTGACAGTAGTGTCTGTGCAGCTGGAGCCCCTTGTGTTTTAGTTTTGTCAGGAGACAGATCTGAGAGGATGTCATGCTCCCATCCATGAGAAGACACAAGTGGCTCCTGATTATGGCTTAATTAGCTTATGTACCCGGCGGACATTACTGCAGGGGCTGGGAATTGGGTACTTGATGGACCCAAACATGACATCTTGAAACAATCACACTGCTCAGTGCACGGTGCCGTGGCTACTTGACGTCTGACTCCTCTGCTCCTCCTCCTTCTGCTCTCCCACACAGGTATCCAACTGGTTTGGCAACAAAAGGATCCGGTACAAGAAAAATATCGGCAAGTTTCAGGAAGAAGCCAACCTGTATGCCGCCAAGACTGCTGTAAACGCAGCACATGCTGCAGCCGCTGCAGTGCAGAACAGCCAGGCCAACTCCCCTACCACACCTAATTCCGGTAGGCACCCTGTATATAGACAAAAAAAAAATAAAAATCTGCCCTCTACCTCAGCCCTTAACCTGCTGCCTACCTGCCTCACTCTCTCATGCACCATTCACACAGGCAAGAGTGACAGGTTCTGCTCCCAGCTTGGGGATCACAGTGTCTCCTGTCTATAAGACAGTTGATGCCAAGCAAACTCATGCATAAAAAGAGACTTGTGAACCGAGAACACATGTATTTTTGGCAAGAAAAAAAAAAGATGAAAATTCAAAATGATGCCACGGGATTTGTTTTCCCTTGACTTTCTGTCACCTTCCTGTCATTTGTAATGTAATGGTATGTAGCTCCACTGAATGGCAGTGCTTTTTTGCTAAGTAACAAAGATAATTGCTGGGAGCATTTTACCTACAGTTATAGTAATATTTTATTAAAATGACATTATATGCAGTTCTTAATGAATAAGAATCATATAAAAATAGTTGGGCTAGGTTGACCTGCGTCAGGGTGTGGTAAGCTTATGAAGTGGTCCCTTTTTCTTGCACCCAGGATTCCAGATGAAAGATGAAGAGTTTCAGCTGGATTCTGCAGAGAGCAAAAACAGTCTTTTAAGCAACATGTTTACTGGTACTGGTCTTTTCATAAGCTTCTTATTGTCCTTGTCATTTACCATGTGATACCTCCCTGCCAACATTAGATTGGAACTAGGTGATGTGGAACAATTGGGAGCTTAAGCGACCAACCACATGTAGAACCGGTCCCCTTGTGTCATGTGGTTTTCATTTCATTTGTAATCACCACATTTGTAAAAAGATTTTCCTCAGTCCTCTTCTGTTTGTTTCTGTTCTTCCCTTGCTTCCCCCCTCGCACAGTAGCTTGCTTGCTTCATGAGAGTCTTACTTTGGTGTATTTGTTGGCTTGAGTTGGGTCTGTGTGCACAGACGTGTGTGGTGTGTATGTCTGCATTGTTTGTGCGTGTGTCTGTGTCTTTCCCTTTATGGCCCTCTCATGTATTCAGCTACTGACATCTTCCCTTTCCAGGTTCTTCAGGTTCTTATAACCTCCCAAACTCTGGGGACATGTTCTTGAGCATGCAGAGTCTGAATGGGGATTCTTACCAAGGGGCACAAGTCGGAGCCAATGTACAGTCACAGGTAGGATCAACAATCAGGGACAGTTCCTGACTACCAGTGCAGAGAGCTGTCCTTGTCTTGCCTGTGTACTGAGCCATCCACAGTGCAGTCTGAAGCACAATAAACCAAAAACAGAAAATAAGAAACATGCTGCTCGTGGAAGGGCAGTTCAAATTACAAGGAGGCCTCCAACTACATCCAATTGACCAAAGTGTTTAATGACTATTTCGCTTTGGATGGAATATTTTGGCAGCCAAAATATAATCCCACTGCTATCATGCCTCAAAGCAACTTTCAGGTCACTACCCCAAACATTTGTGAATGCATTTGGCTTTGACTTGAGCTCTTCGGTTGGTATTGGGTTTTTGGTACTGTGTTTTCCCCTTTTTTTCTGTACTCTACCTATAGCTGTCCTCCTGTCTCATCTTGTTATTGTTTGTCGTTGATGTCTTTCATTTTGCTAGTTTAAGGCAGTTACACAACTGACATATAAAATGCTACCATGCACCAAAAAATTATTTGTGCAAAAAAAAGAGAAAGAAAACGTAAAAATAAAAGCATAAAAAACACAGCTGTAGTGTATTTGTTACATTACTGTCACTTTTGTTTTGTTCATATTTGTCTACTGTAGAAAATACAATAGATATAAGCACACTAGTAGCATCAATAGACAGGTTTGATTATTAGAAAATCAATTAGCTGTGTTGTACATCTAGTTAGTGCAACTGCTGCCTCAGTTTGTTTGTTTAATATTTAACACTAGTTATTATTTGTTGTCTCACTGAGCATGTTTACAGCTGGACAGCTGCAAGACACCCAGTTGACCAGCTTGTCCACCTTGTCTGTCCCCTCAGGTGGATACCCTGCACCATGTTATCAGTCAGACGGCAGGATACAATGATGCTCTTGGGGGAAACACAATGTACAGTCCACACGGCTTAAGTGTAAGTGCACATTCATTAGTCTGATGTAAAACCGATTAGACAGCATAGAGTCAGTAGTCAAAATATGCTGCGTCATTATGGTTTTAATTAGATTTAACTAAGGTGCAGCACATTATAGTGGATAACACACATTGTAGGTACAGATAACAGAAACCTTGTGCATTCGTTTACCAAAGTGTGTGCCATAAAATATTAGAGACTGTATCTTGTCACTTTGTCACCTGATATGAATAAACATTGCATTTAATAAAACGCATTACACAGCAGGGGAATGAAACCACCAGCTTTAACTTTAATAAACATCTATTTAATACGTTGTTTGACTCAAACCAAAAATGAGATTAAAAACAGCCATTCACTGCGCAGTATCTGTTGCATTTTCACTGTTCAATGCTAGCCTTATCTTTGTGATAAAATATGAACATGTGATCGCCTGCAGCCCTTCCCAGACATGAGTTCCATCTTCCTTGATGAGGCTTGATATGGTGCCTTTTTGTAAAGCAGCACATAATCTGAAGCTATCAGGGTAAAGATTAATTTTGTTGATGAGAGACGATGAAGAGAGAGGAAGGTAGAAGAAATAGTGTCAGAGAGCTCTCTCTCTGTACACTCTATCAAAACTTCAGTATTTGCTCTCTTTATGCTTTATTGTTGTGCCTGTTGGGAAAAATGCATGCATATTCACAGTTTAATACTATTTGAGGCTTAAGTGTCAAAAATAGGGTATTTATTTTACAGGAGTGTTATTGGAAATTAAATAATGATTTCTGTGAAGAAATTAACACCTTTTATGTAAACAAATGGTGCAGTCTGTTGCCAGCATTCAATGCTTTTGGTGTCATTTTGGCTTTGCTGAAGCTGTGCTGCTTAAGCTCTTTATGCATGTCAACTCCTTGCGGGATCAAGTGTTTTTCACTTTCTCACAAGGTTTCTCACTTCCCCGTGCAGTATAGACCTGTGCCTACCGGCTCATCAGAGCTCAGTATGATCCCCACTAAAACAGCAACTGACAAAGCAAAATATCTAGAATATGTCAAATTGTGGCAAAGCTCCTATTTTGTAACAACAACCCCCAAACTGCCTTACAGATACATTAGCATAGACTAACCTTTAGCTTTGTTGGCGGTGACGTAGAAGGATCCAGTAAAGGCTAGGTCATGCCTGGAGCAAGGCAAAGTCAGACTGGCTAAGCTTGGCTTTCTTGGAGAGGCCCTGCCCTGTCACTTTCACTCAGCTCTCCCCACCTCACCGTGCCCGAGCCCTCCCTCTTCCTGACTGACAGGAGAATATGTAGCGACAAGCTGTCGGCCACTGCTGAAATCTGCTTAGACACTGATTTCAGGGAGCGCTCCCATTGGTCAGGACACGAGACAAATTTGTTTCCCAGTGCCTCTTTGCTGATGCTACTGTAATGCAAAGAATGCTCGGAGTCACACAACATCAGAGCATTTGCTAAGTTTTAATATCAGCTGCAGCTATTTTTTCCTTTCCATTTTTGGAGTGTTGTGTTACGTTTTGGATATAAATGTGTACCAAGCTCATATTGCAAAGACTGTGGTTGTAACCTCAGCCTCTCTCCCATTTGTGTCCCAGGCTAATGGGGGATGGCACGATGCAACAACTCCGTCTTCTGTAATATCGCCAACAGAAGGACCTGGAAGTGTGCACTCCGATACCTCGAATTGATCCGCTACTAAATGCATCTCCTCCTCAAACTGGGCATGGACTCTAACTGGCTGACCAACTACAGAGGATTAAAAAAAAAAACATCTCACAACCAATTTGTTTTCCTGTACCTTAAAATTTCTCACAACCATGCCACACAAATTACATCCTCCATCATGAACACCAAGTGTTTCCTGATTATTCAGTGTTTTTGTCTGTCTTCATAAATCAGCTGTACTCACCATGCTCTTATTTCTTTGTTGTAGGGGTAAGCACACACATGCACAAATAGAAAACATCCCGCAGATGTTACTAAGTAAACTTTCAGGATAATTATCTCCTCTGAATTCAAATTTCCAAATGACACTTTAACATGACATTTTATGACATTTTAAATGCCCATTTATTTGATTCTTGATTTAATTACCACTTTCCATTTTCATAATTAGGTCTCTCTTTCACTTCTTACAATACGTAGATTGAAGCAGCTGTTTCTTTGACTGTAATAGTGTTCACAGTCTGGTCCAGCGACTTAACAATGCTGCTGTTGACAGACCAATGGCAGCATTGTAGTTGCTTTCAAGATTTATTTTTTGCCTTACAGCTATATACATTAGTACACGGAAATGACTATTCAAACTCTGGAATATAAAGAAGTGTAATTGATTGCTTGACTATAATATGGCACCATTCCATATTTTATAATTTGATATTTAGTATGTACATATGTAAACATTTTTTTCTACCCCTTTTAGAAATCAACAAATCCCCCATAGTAGATCATTCCGCCACACAGGAGCAGGCCCCGGTTACACAGGAAAAGTTGTACATAATATAGCTTAAGAGTAATTATACATCCCACTAATCAATACACAGCTTTACCTCATTCAGATTCATAGAAACCAATCATTTCCAACATTTCTGTAGCTTAGAGTGCTCACTTACTACCTCTAAACAATACCACCACCATAGTTCATTTGCCCTTATTTAATGTTTTTATGTAGTTACTTTGGTTACATCTTGTAACACTGTAAACTCTTCATTCTCTATGTAATCTAATGTATATTTTAATCTTTTAATAAAATGCTGTTGCTGTGT
>OMLM01000673.1:16902-28298 GCA_900302695.1 Helostoma temminkii
TTGCTGTGTTGCAACCCAAAATGACAAAAATAAAAAAATGATAATGATAATATTAATACCATGACGAATAGACAGGGGGTTGAAGAAGAGGTTGGTCTGTGGCTTTTACGAGGAGATGCGATGAACATTGTTGATAAATTAACACCAAACAGTAAAACTGTTGTAAATACTGAAGGGGAAAAAAAAACATTTTGAATGTTGCTCATCTTGTTACTAAATCATGCAAAAACAGAAAAAAAATCACTATAAAAACTGTAATGCATAGAGGTTTCAGTATTCAGAACTGTAAATTTCCAGCTCTGTTCAACAGGGTTCAAGACTTCTTTTCTCTTTTTTCTATTGTATGTGATTCTGAAACTGAAAAGTCATGACAAATGATGATTTGTGGCAGTGATTCCAATGTATTAAAGATGTTTAGTGTTACTTTCTAACCAGACTACACCCTGGACTGAAAAGTCTTCCTTGTGGTAGTTGTGTAATTTCAAACATGAATAAACCTTTTGCTTTCATGACAGTAAGGTGTGTTTTCTCTCATGTTTGAGTAAGTTGGGGGGGCGGGGCAGTTTTCTCTATCACAAGCTATCAATGAAGAATGCATTTTAATGAAGGGGTGAGATACCTGTCCACTAAAATTAGCTTCATACTCGTTTAAGCAATTTCTTTTCTCTCATGATGATAAAACAATTTTGTGAATATTTAGTTATTTAAGAAAACTTCAAATCAAACATAAACTCAATATTTCAAGTCATTTATTTATGGTCTCTCTTGCCAGCTCTTCTCCTGGTAGAAGGTAAAGATGACTTAACCTGGTTTGCAGCTACTGTGGAGCTGACATGGTTAGTGTAATTAGCTAAAATGTCAGGCACTTCTAATTCAGGCTATTTTGTCTGTCTGTTGTGGAAAGGCTGCCTTAATGGATCATTGGTTACCAATTCCACATGGAAATTGACATCCATTTATTCTCATTTTCTCAGCAGAGTTCTTCCCTCCTGTAATTGTGTCCAGTGTTGGTGTCTCCCTGTCATAGACCCTACTGAAAAGTGGAATCCAGAAAATGGGAGCTAATTTGATACATTTGTGAGTGTACACTATTTATTTGGTTTCAATATATGAGTGACAAACAAATAAAAGACTAAAGAGATGTAACGGCAAAGCACAACCTTAATTTATGTCTAATACCCAGACACTCTCAGGAGAGCATATCTCTGCACTTAACCAGTGAAAAAATTCACTGCTAGACGACTAAATGTAAATATGAACACCTTTCCTTGTCTTGACATCATATCTTTATGTCACAGATTTCCAAATGCACAGATTTATATTTATATTTAGATATTTTTTGTATGTATATCATCACATAATAGTCCAGTCTGTACTCCTTTTGTAATAACATTTGGATTATAATCTATTTGTTCATCCTACCTTTTACAACTAAATGCATTTGCTTCCGTAAGAGTTGAAATATTGGATTTTAAGTATTGCACTCAGCAAAATTGGCCTCAGAACCTTTTAAATGAAGAAGTTACATTTTTTGAGATTATGCCTATTAGAGATTTTTCTAAGGTTCATTAAAGACGACATTTTCTAAGTAAAATTCACCATGAAAAGCATGCATCATTAAATATGGAAATGCAGAATTATATTAGCAATATGCACCAAGCTAGTGCCAATTAAATTAGAGAAAGATATCATTTATATTATTAAGGTAGAGTTCATATTAGATTAAATATAAAATGCAATTTTGTCTTAGTTTGATTTATTGCTTATAGTGCATTGCTCACAGACCCATGTTATACTGTATTTCAACAGAGAAACTGTTTATATTAAAATGTAAAAGGCTATAATTATATCACACCGTTGCTAAATTAAATTTGTAGGAGGTTCACAAAGAAATGTAAAAGATGTCATATTTGTACTTTCCTTCTAACTGCAACTCTATAAATCCACAGAGTACTCACAAACCTTATTAGAGATTCCTGACCATTTGTAACTACTTTATTGTTTGCTGTAGGTTCGATGGAATAATTAGCTCTTTATGTAGACCTTAAGAATTTCAGAGAATGAAATAAACGAGTTTTAATTGAGTCCAAGACAATATGCAATATGTTGTCGCTTTGATCCTTGATTAACAATTGGGACAGTATGAGGAAACATAGAAACCTAATAGATCATAATTCAGTGGGAAACCATTAGGAGGCTGCTCCGGAAAGAAAGCTATAAAGTTGATTGAGTTAATACACTACAGCTGATGCATTTTACATATGTTCACAATCCCGTCAACAAACGACTCTCCCAGTACATCCAGTTTTAAAACTGGATCTGGGATGTAGAATAAAACCACACAGCCACTTAAGACATTTTAAAACACATGTATTGCTGTTACTATATACTTTGGTTAAGCTGTGTGACACAGTAGAACAAAGTTTAGCCACGGGATGATGTCTTGTTTGGTGAGTAGTTGCATCTGAAAGGTATAACGCTAGTGTCACCCAGGAAAATTAGTTGACACAGGGGACACATAACTGGGGTTCTTGCAGCTTTAACAAAGCAAAACATAATCCTGTAGCAGGAATATGTATCACAATTACTGTAACAATGGATAAAAAACAATCCATAACCACATGAAAACACACTGTCCATCCATACATCCACATAACAAATTATTTAAAATATTGTGCACATGGGGCTCCAGCACAGTGCACAACTTAACACACTGTTTATTGTTCTAAAACAGAGCAACAAGTCCTGTACCACTTCCTTGGTTAGAGTTTTTTGCCTTGCTAATCAACTGAAAACACAGCTGTTAACAGCATGTGGCTGAACTTGATGACATCTACTCCTCAAATCTAAACCAAAACCATCTTGATCAAAAAGTACCTGATCACTTCTTGAAAGTGTTTAAGAAGTCTTTCAGCGTGAACAACATATATGCTTGGTTTTTTTTACACCATCAAACTCTTCTTTTACACTAGAAAAGAGTTTTACTACCAGCCTTGCGTCTATACTGTTGGTTAAGAGTTCTGTTCAAATCAGTCACAGGAATGTTCAATTAGTAATCAGAGCAAGGGATGTAAACTTAGTACTATTACTAAATCAAAATACACACTAAAATACTTTCACTTAAGGAAATCTGTTAAATACACCATGCAATATCTGTAAAAAAAACATTTGGTACAAACTGTGTTTATTTATTTCTGCAATGTATTTCTGTAAGATTTTCTGTGAGCTTAGCTTTAGCCAAGTTAAGATATCCTGTGATGGAACATCCACAGTTTCCTTAACATTTTATTTAAACAATCTTACTGGTACTTGCTTTACAAGATAGTCATAGAGCCAGAGCCATGAACATGAGAGTAGTGTATAGTACTTTGATTTACTGTGCAGGAGTATAATGGACCAGAAACTGTCTGCACTGATCTCTTCAGCAGCACTGACTCCTATTAAGAGATGAGTCCTGAGTGGCCTTTGAGCTTAAAACAGTGGAGTTAATTAACATTTGATCCTATCACTACTTACATCTTTAGTTCATTTTCAATTTCATTTCAACCCATTCACCCAATTTGGTGCTTGAATACTGCTTTATGATCGCCTCATCTCTGAACTGATAGTGGCTCATCATTGCTTGGCAAAAGCAGGCATGTGAAGGTTTGTGACAGGAGCCAGATGTTTGCCTTTCTTCTTACAGATGCATGTCATCAAGAAAAGGCTGCCTTTGTGCTGCTCAAATGTACTGACACCAACTCACAAACAAATAGAAAACAGCAAGAGACGGGACCTGTATCTGTCTTTATCTTCTTTACACACATATGCATGTTACAAAGAAAAAAAAATATTTATTCTTATTAAATCACAGTCTGCATTTATGGGCTGCTTTTAGAATTTTCTAATTTAGCTTCATTGCTGAACTAAATATGTCAACTCTGTAAGCTGCCCAGGCTGATGACACATGCAACATACAGTGTGGAACACAGTTTCACATATAGACACAAAAAGGGCAAGTTCCATAATATAAAAAGTGAAAGTGATGACAGCGCTTAAATTTATTTGATCAAAAGACCAAAAGCATTTAATTGAAATGGGCTCTTTGTGCGCTAATTCATACTTTATTATCTCTGATTCAAAAAATATACAGAATATGTTAAAAGGTTTCATTGCTCTAAATATACAAATATGGAAGGTATGTTTTAGGTGAGTGAAAATCACGCATTAACACAATATAAACATGGATCATGAAAACATGTCACAGTACTTGAAAGTGACGCCAGTTAACTCTCATACGGATGTTTCCATTAGTGTGCTGTGGCTGGAAGTAAAGGGAATCTCACCATATAAAGATGTCTTCTGTCCACAGCTGAATTCAAAGCATTCAATGACTGTTATTAAAGCAATAATTAAAAAAAATATGACATGAAAGTTAACCGCAATATTTGCCCACACAGCTTTACAGAATTACTGGATCTTATTTTAATTAAAGAATATAAATTATGCTTTGTAGTTTAAATGCCTCGTGAAAACAAGCTTAACATCGATATAACAATATAATATTATAATATTTTAGTGGAGAGTAACACTTCATAGCTATACTGTATGCTATATCAATTTACATACAACATCAGTTTACAGTTAGAGCAAAGTACCCTGTGGCATGTTTGGCCACTAGCGGTGCTATGGAGCAATGTTAAGCACAGTGTTGTACATAACACACTGCATGTGTGTGCAACCCATGAGTACACAGATGGCAACAATAACACACCAACAAACAACAATGTGTTAACTACAACAATGACGAAAGGGAGTGCAAACTAACAAAGATAACGGTAAATTATGTAAGCACAAATAAATTAAAAACCAGCTTTATAATTTAATACTTAAACCTTAAGCACCCACATAATGCATTTTGGTGAGAAACACTGAATATAAAAAGAACATTTAATGGTTTATCAGAAAACCAAAAACCAAAAACCTGCACTAAATATACTGTGCATATCATCCTTTTTTTATCCAAAGCACACTGTACAATCTACTCTTCTCTATTTTTCTAAAGGTAACTCCAGAACAACATTTATGGAAGGTTGTGAGTATTAACTGTGAATTTTTGGTATTGCTACTCAGTGTGTCAGGCAAGAGTTGTCAGGGCATGCCCACAGATGACTGTATGACAGTTTGCCAGGGAAAAGTGCTGAAAAAATGAGTGCTGAATCAAGGGAACTGTGCTTGTGCCTGTGACTTTTAAGAATGAAGGAAACAAACATCTTTGAATTGGAAAAAAATGTATCCCTGGAGTTAATGTTAGTGTTTTGGGAAACCATCTTGATGCCTGGAGACTTTTTTTTTATTTTCATATTTCATGTCCTATACTGCAGAAAATGTGTTAAACGTGTTAAAGGATTAATGCTTTTATTATAATTATAAGAAAGAAAAAAAAAACAACTAATGACATGTCAAGATGCTCAACAATTTAAACTATTACATGCCCTATATTCAAATACCATCCAGAATGTTGTCTCATACACTTCCAGTGTCTGTCTCCCTATTCTTTGCTCAAATGTGTATGACAACCAAAAACAAATGGTCCTTTTGTCAGCTTCAGGAAAAAAAAGACAAAGTAGCCGAGGGTCATTGAACAGGTATGCCAGACAACAGACTAAATCAATTTACAAGCTTTAAACAGGGTATAAAGTGACAAGTCTACCTAAAGTGACAACATGTTTATGACTACATGCTTGTGATGTTTTTTTTTCACTAAAACATAAAATGACCTGTAAAATATCTTCTGCTACATTTCCACATGCTGGAGTTTGGATGATTCACAAGATGATGGCGACATGCTGAGAAAGATCAAAAGCTTCTGCAAGTATCCAGAAGTAGTATAAGCTACGAAAGGACCTCTACAGTCAGAGATACTGTATCTTTGAGGTTTATAACCTGGATGGGCCTTGTTGTTCACCCTCATCACTGTTTTCTGTAATAATTGTTTCAACAAAAGGTTTACATCTTTAATACTTCTTCCTCCTCCTACACTATGGAGCACATAACCCACCGTCTTAGTGCTTCTTACCAGCCGCACAGACATAGACCATTGCATACAGTGTCTCTGTGTGATCCATGTACTGGTGGGGGAATCATCAGATCGTAACTACCATCAGTTTAACAAAGTGTTTAAGAACTTAGTCTTTTCCAAAGCTGAAGTACAGTACGTGATAATTCTGCATCAGTTCATAATAGACCCATCATTTTGCAAATTATGTATCTTGCTCTATTTAGGCAGAATGTGAATTTTAGATTTGTATCATTGCAAACAAAGGGAATAAAAAGTTGCCAACAGATATAAATCTGCCCAGGGTGGTGCAAATGATGTAAAGATGCCTCAAAGCGAGTTAAGAAATGTTGGCTTGACTCCAAAATCAACATATATCCCAGCTTCATTTTCTGTGAGTTAGTCTGATTAAAGCCAGCTAACTGGTTTTTTGTTTTTGTTTTTTTTGCACAGAGCCAGAAAAGTTTTTTCTTTTATATTTTATAATTAAGAAGACAGATATGAGAGGTGTATTAATCTATGCTTTAATTTATCTCTTCTCAAGACAGTGAATGTATTAATGTATTATGTTTTTCTAAAATATAATAATATATATGAATAATATGTTTTAACTGTGATGGCTACACTGGTATGCATGTGTCATGTTATGTGCATTCTGATGATTTAGACATCACGGCATTATTACAAAATATGTCATTACAATGAACGAAATGCAGTAATGCATTGAAATGGATCCAAATCTGAAATCAAAATTATCCTGTTGCTTTGACTCTACTTGAAATAATTACAAGTTTTTGGACATTTTTCTCCTCCATGTACAATCTAGTGCAGTGTGGCTATAGGCTATGTTGTGTAATGGGAAGTCATTAGCTTTTGGGCTGATGCAGTTTGTTCTCAGTCCCTCGCTGCTACATTTATATTTCATATCTTATGTTTCACCCTGTATTAACAGCTGTGGCTTGTTTTTGCCATCTGCAGACAATTACTTTAGTTTACTTGGCTTTGTAATAATAACATGTTTTCTTCTTGCAACTCTCTCAATAGACAACAAACTGCAAATTCTTGACAGGTGCCGAGGCATTCGCTCGGGAGACATGGTGAGGAGGATTATTACTGCATTATTTAGTTCTCCTGAAATAAACAAACACATTCCCTTCCTGGCATCATGTGCGACTAGCAAGTCAGCAGCGTGTTTTGCATTGCTCCAGTTCGGAGAAGCCAATTATGATTTACGTTGACTACCAAGAACCTTAGTGCCCCTTTTCACCTCCAACAAGTCCCACTTAGTGCTGAATATTTTCCCTTCCATACCCTCTCATTTGCTCAGTATCTCCTCCTTTTATGACCTTTTTACATTCACCTTGCCTTGTTTCACCTACTTGCTATCACCACAGTGGCTGAGGTTCCGCTCCACAGTCTAGTTTCAGTATAATAACTTGACACTTCACATTGCATTAGTCTTAGTCCCGACAACAAGGTTATGTGACCTATAGTGTCAGAGAGCATACACCATACTTGCCTGGAGTAGCTATTTATCAAGACAGCTTTGGGCCACCTATGATTCAGAGCAGAACAAATACAGATGTGAGGCGGTTACACTGAGGACATATTTGTCCGGCATCCAGAGCTTTAGCTAGCAAACAGCATCTTGCAGCTTGTTCGTACTTGAATGGAACTTGTAACCCCATACAAGTCACCAGGATCCATGTGACATAATAAGGAAAAAGATAATTGAAACTTAAATATTTAGTCTTTGACTTTTATATCTTTGGAGTAATAATATTGAAGCATCACATGCTGTGCATCTTCAGCTGTTGGCTGAGAAGAGTAAGACCGGAGACTATAGTATATATACTATATACTATAGTATTAAGGGCCACATGTATTTGCTCAAAGAGGGAGACTCTGCTGCAGAGAACTACAGCACCATGAGGAAGTGATTAGAAGACCAGTAGTGCCTACTGGCATGATGCATGCCATCAGTCATTCTATCACCCCTGGCCATCAAATCAGATGAGCATACTGATATTGACCACAGTGAATATTATCATGAAGAAGAATTGTAGACATTTCTCTGTATCAAAACAGATTCTTGATCTTGATTTTTGGGTTTCTTGTCACTTACAACCAGTGACATGCACAAACGTCCTTCACCACATTGTTTGGTGCGCATCTGTCTATCATAACACTCTCCTCCTTTTATAAGTGAAGTTACATACATTTTAGACATGAGGTTGCAGTTATAAACTGTGCATTTAAAACTGTTGTCAAAAAATATCTAATGTAACTTTTTAAACATGTGTCTTGCATCTTGATATAGGTCTAAGAGCAGTCTGTATGCTGTGTATAGTGTATAGACCCACTAAAGGTGCACTAAACCTATTTTATATAAAAAGCTCAGTGCACTTGTCATGTGGAGAACTACTCAGCCTGTGAAAAACAGAGGCTTCACTTTTAATGATTTCATCAAGGTAATTTGGTTTGACAAAAATCTCTAAATTCATCATCTACATATGAGCCACCAATGCTGGACTATATAACGTCATTATATGACTGGAATAATATATTTTTGCACAACCTTACATTTTATTTCTATGTTTTAAATTAATTTAGCATGTCCTGTGCACTGGTCGTTACAATACAGACACTGACAAGCTTATATTACACCTTTATAACCACGACAGCAGCATTGTGAACAGCAGTCCTTTGTCTAATGGACATTGACTTATCATGATTGAACTAAAGAAGGAATAATTACAAGCTTTGTGATGAAACAAACTATGTTGTTGACATTTCACATTTCTCTACATTAAGCTTTGCTCTACTTTAAGAACCACCTCAGAAATCTGTGTGGCTACTGTGTTGATCTGTGCTACAATCTGCACCATTGTGCTGCATAATTTATTTTATTGCACAAGAAGTAAACCTCTATCACTCTTCCACACAATCACAGGCTTAGTAAATGTGTTTATCTTGTTTATTTCTCTCTTTCTCTGCCTCTCTCTCTCCCCCCCTCTATGTCTCTGGGGTCCAAGCGGCCCCTGTCTGTTTCCTGGTGGTGTCTGGGAGCCCAGGTCTATAAGGCACCAGGATCATTTTCCCTCTGTAGCTGTTGTCATGAGCATGGACTCGACTAATTCATCTTGCTAATGGCAGGTGGGTCAGATGAGTGCTATAACTGTGATTTCTGTTTATTTTCTACCTTCTTTTTTGCAGCTGTAGTTCCTTGATCTAATAAAAATAGCTGATTTTTCTTTACAAGTAGACAGTTCTGCCTGCCATCAACATGTTCACTCTCTCTGTTCTACCTTATGATTAGGAAGATATGCTAATTTAATAGTGTTTTAGTCAAGAATTGTCAAAGTAATGAAATACATATTTTCTAAAAAATCTGTGAAACCCCTGATCAAGACATAAATAATAAAACCGTGCTCTGGTAAGACTTAAACCTTTTTTTTTTTGGAGTTACCACAATGAAGTCAGTCGGAGTCACTGGGGCATGAATCTCCAGAGAGCAGTGGACATGGAATGAGCTCAGGCTGATTTCAGTCAAGAGGAAGGTCGTCACCACACAAATGAAAAACATGAGAAGTGGTTCAAGGTCTAATCAAGTCCTCAGACTGCACTCACTGGGAGCAATTAAGTTCCTCCTGCTCCCTCCACATAGGTAACCAGATCCTCCTATTGACATTCTCAATAAAAGGTCATTTACTGTATGGATAAAATGATCAGCCTCCATTGCCTGACAACCTTATAGCATAAAATGAACTTGAAAATTGTGGTCAGAGCTATGACCAAAAAACTAAGTTATTTACAAAATTGACAAGGACATAAAATCGAAGAAACGATTCATATAAAAGAGGAAGAGGAATACATTTAATAAGCGGTTCAACAATAAGTGTGCCCCCTGTATTTTAAATGTACATAAGGAATCCTGACTGCATGAATTTGAAGACCTTGGCACTGAGTCCACCCCAACCGCAGGAATTCATTACCATCATTGCTAGTCTGACACAAATTAAGTCCTGGTATTTTCTGTCTTGCCTCTCAGACCACAATGCTTCATCATAAGTCATCCTTAATTTGTATGGTTGTCGCAGGCAGTTGTTGTCAAGTCTGTTGGCTTGCAGCTCCCTTTGTCAGAGCCTGTCAGGACTGCACAGACTGGCAGGGAGTGAGCGACGCAATTTTCACACTCTGATCTCACCTAGAATGCCTACAAAACTCTTGTTTGCCTCTGAGCCAAAATGTAAAATATAGTCCTCACAAGTGCAAGCTGTACTGTCTTCCTTCACATACTGTTCACTAGGTATGACATCATGGGGGAAAGGCTATATATGATACCACTACAGAAAGAATCTTATGAAGACCAAACTGTAACATGATGCTATTTTGGCTTTAAAGCCCTGTTTCCAAACAGGCATTTTACTGATTGTGAGAACATGTTTCCCTTTTCCATCTTTCAACTCCCAGGAGAAATCAACCTGTCTCTGTTTTTTTCTACTAGCATCTGGTTTCTACAAAACACCCCTGTTCAAATTAAATGCAACTTTGATGCTTACCACATAAGACTGAATTGAGGTGAAAATGCTAACCAGTACTACCATAGTTGTTATTGATAAACACTTTAACCACAGATATTTCCCAGATTTAGGTGTGATATATTAGTCTTTTCAATCTCCCAGGGTAATAATGAGCAGAGATAAATTCTCATGAGTATGTCATCTTAAGCACTTACACAGTGTAACACAAACGCTGGTCTTTCTTGTGAGTAGCACTTCAGGGTTAACAGCCTTATGTCCTAGTCAAGCATACATAATAGAAAAGATGGGAGGGTTGGAAATCATCCTTTTCTATATTTTGAGAACTGACATAGTCACACAAAATATATGACAATAGTAACAGAAACTAAAAATACCTTTTACTTCATTGATTAGGTAAAAATCCACTGCTCTCCAGGACAAAATTAAAAGAAAACACAAAAATCAACAGCATAGAAGAAAATGTAAATGCTGTGCCAGTGGGGAATCAGCCATCTTCATTTCACTTGAATATCTTTTTCTGCCACCCCTACATCTTTGTTAATTACTTCCACAGTAATACACGTACTCCCCTGGGCTCTTTACCAAAAAGCAATAAACACTGTAACGTAGTGTATCACCAGTGGCAAATAACTCAAATTTACCTATATAAATAAATAAATAAATAAATAAATAAATAAAAAACACAAGAATACAAATAAACAGTATTTGTCCTGGTTGGTAAGTTGAAGTTTTCTGATTGTCTTTCACAAAACAACAATCTGCTACCCTAATTTTAGTATTACAAAAAAGCATTGATATTAGCTGTTATATACTAT
>OMLM01000673.1:28318-45275 GCA_900302695.1 Helostoma temminkii
CTTATAATTAGTATAACAGTAGGAAACAGCTGACCTTCTGTCTAAAAGTTTAAGCACATATATTGTTTACAGGTATTTAATTTGTGCCAAAGATTATAATTAACAGTTGATCTTAAGAGATGAACATTAACAAGCATGTTAGACTTTATAGTAAGCTAACCTGCAGTCGACTGTTTCCCCAAAAAACAACCTCACTTCAACTTGCTAATATAAAAACAATGAATAAAACATAAGATTCATTCAGTACACTACAAATTCTGACTGTCTCAATGTGCAAAATGTCACAAATTTACACAAATATACAAATACTAATATAATACACGACCAATAAAGCAAATGCATGTGTTGCAGGTGTTATCTGGCTTTGATTGTTGATTTAGTGCTTTGCATGGTATGAGCATGCAGAAATGTTTATCATTGTTTATTATTTAACTGTGGGTTATCTTACCAAATAGAAAGGATTAAGTGGCCATGTGACATTAAAGCACAAAGGCAGAGACATGAAATGTCATAGCAAGTAAATGGCAGATTTTCTTCTTTGTTTTGTGGTTGTGAAATTTAACCAGCAGCCCAGCAGGCACTGTTGGGATTCAACATTCAAAATATTGTGTACTTTTGGTCTGTAAGTGAATTTGGTCCAGCTTCTATGTGAAACACGCCGTGCTCTGGCTGGTCTTTTTGTGGTAGCACTGTAGCAGAGGAAAAAATGCCAAGTTGCCTGTTAAACAGTAAGACTCTTGTGTTCCTCACATTTGCAATAATTCCAATTTAATCATCTAACTCTCAAGAAAGAAATGTTGCTGATAATTATGGTCCTTACAATGCAGTTATGTCCTTTATCCCACACACAATTATCTTACGCTTTAAACAATTAGTTCAGTTTGCTAATGTATTTTAAAGATGGGAAACAAGGGCTTGCTGGTTCTGGTTTTATAAGAATATTTCTTAGCTGGAATCAGAGCCCTCTGAACCAGCAGTCTCTACTAGTGGCCTCTGAATGCCATGGTGAGAAGAAGTCAAGAAATAGTTTGAGCTTTAAAGAGATGCTGAAATAGAAATATCTTTTTTAGGTTTAGGTACAGTTAAGATGTTTTTTATCTGTTTTTGTCTTTAAGCACAGTTATGCTAAATTGTCCTTAGTGGAAGCTTCATATTTATCTACCATGCAAACACAAGTGTTTTTCCATAACTCCATAACAAATTTAATGAAATTACTTTTAAATTTGACCAGGATTTTTCTAAGCTACAGCTGTATTTAGATTGTATTTAACTATCAATATCATTACAATTTATGTGCTCATCAGCAGAGGAAACAATGCAGCCAAGTCTCTTGAATATGTAAAGAGACACTAACACATACATTTTGGCAGTAATGAATCATCTATGTGGTGAAAGTCTGTATTTATCTGAGAATAGGACAGAGACTGGAGAGGGTTATCAACAGTTTCACACATCCACAGATTCCCTTCGAAGTGAGATTCACCTTAAAGACACAAGAACAGGACAAAACTGCCAAGAACTGTTGGTTAAATTGTCATACTGTACTGTAATTATTGATGAACTAGGGCATTTAAAGTAATGAGAGAGGTGTTTCTATAAAATGTAAGAGCGTGAGGTCTTTGTATTTTTATTGTGCACATTGACTGGATTGCTCTAAAAGGCATCAGTGTAAAAGGACGTTTCAGCAAAAGGTGTCACAGCAATACATCTTGTCATGTGCTCATAGTGCTTGCTTGCAAAGTGCCATTCTTATTCATGTCTGAGTGGGCATATGCCACACAAAACACACCTCACGCAGACACGATTTCAATGTGAGCGTGCACTGTAAGTTGAAATAAAGTAGCTGAACTGATGCATTGATATGACATCAAAAGAAACCTCAGCATCAACATATATCTGGCTACATTTGGAAAGTGATGATGATCTTAGCTGTGCTTCTCATCAGCAGTGAGAAAGATTGTAATGTACAGCCGTCTGCAAGCTACATCCCATCTGACATGTTGACACAGTAGGCCCTTAAAAGTGCATGTGTCAGGAACTCGGAACTAATAGTGCAATGTCTAACTTCAGAAGATTAGCCAAGCAATGACATAAACTGTGGCTGCTCTGGAGTTTAGAAGCAGTTTTTTGAAAAATGTGTGTGGCACTCGTACGTGAGAAGAGGGAAATGAAGGCGAGGGAAAGGCTCTGCAAGAGTGGAAAATAAGTGAAATGTAAGTCATAGGTAGCAATATTTTGATAAAGTAATCATGCTTCAGGAGCAAACCTTGGACTCTGATATCAGCCTTTGGTGATTCCTCTGAGCTCCTCTGTACATGGCAGCATCAGATTTACAAATTGAAAATCATTAATAATCCTAACCAGGATGTGATAAATCTGGAATCACTCCCGATGAACCTGGACACACTTTCATAAATCAAAAAGATTACTTGGAAATTTTTTAAAATCTGACGTCAAAGTGTCAGGCTTACTAATGGTTTTTGTAGATCCCTTACCGTGATATATCATTAATCTGAGATACATTTGAAGTGTGTCACCGGGGCAATATGTGATCCCTCTAATATTAGGAACATGCTGGTCTGTGTCAATACAGGAGATAGAAGGGATAAAAGCAGGCGCGGGTGTGGGGAGAAAGTTGCCGTGGGTTACATTTTGATAAGGCAGTTCAATGAATGTTTCAAATGACCAATACAGCAGGAACATAATATATTGCTATATTTTTAGGCGTTTTAATGATCTCGTGATGCATCATAATGCAAAATGATAATAAAAATGATCAGGCATTTAAATCAGAACAGATAACTTACTGTAAAAGTGGTGATGGATTTTTTTTTCCAAGTGGCATCAGTGTTTCCCTCCTAAATACTGATCCTGAGAATATCTACACCGAAAACTCTGTATCATTTGTGAAACACGTTCTTTATTCTGAGAGCTGCATTGCTGAGACTTAGGAGTACTATTGTGAAGAAGGAGGTATTGACCGTGATGGTGAACAGGGCACCTCTGTAATCTAAATGTCATTCACTGAAAAGCATCTCCCACAGCCAGTGGCTTTCATCTGAATGTGCCTCTAAAAGATTCAATTACTTTTTCTCTCCTTCTCTTTCTTTCACCCTCTGATCCCCACCCTCCTTCCCATGCACTAGTTGCTTATCTGCTGTGATTATAGTCATTATGAAGCAGCCGTGTCTGTAGTGAGATTTCATCAGGAGCAGACATGCTCAGCCAGCTGCTTCTGCAGCCAGGTCCCGTTTAGTAAAGGAGCTGTACAAAGAGCAAGGTTGAGATGCAATACTGGAGTTCAACAACTCATTGATTCACCATAGATGCTTATAGATAATTATGTGTTCTGTGCCTTGTATTCTGTAAACATGATTCATATTAATGTGAGTGGCTCCATCTGCAGTACAAAACTGTATAAAGGTTACGTGTAATTCACAACCCTGCATTCGTGGTGAGGCAAAGGGAATGAGTATGGCAGCCCGAGGATAGAGGGCTGTATCAGACAACACAGCTGCTCTTTTCATGTTAGAAATCTGTTCCTCGCACGTCTCCGTCTAGGTTTCAGCAGAGGGGGTGGAGTTTAAATGCGATGGAACAAAACTCATTTTTTGACAATGACATCAAAGGAGATGGCTGCTTTTGTGTTTGAAGTGGAGCATGTTTGAAGTGTTCTGAAGACAGTGGAGTGGTAGGGCAAGTTCATTGTTGCTTCGCTCTGGGGATGATTATCAGCTGCTATCGGCACGAACCTCTGAAACAACTGTCAGCATGACATGTGAATAATGATCTACCTTTTTCACCTGCTGACGTCTAACCAACTCTGACACCTAAATACCTACAGTACTGCTGGAGTTCAGACTCTCATTTCTTCTTTCTTTGGCGACAGTTTTAGACAATTCCTGGAAATTATTGAAATTATGGCAAATACTTTAATTTAACCTGCCCCCTTAAGCAATCATGTGGACATGCACATCAAATTATAATACATTTTAACACATTGTGATTGTGTTTAGCTGGTTTATGGGCATATTTTGCATGCATGCACTTATAACGGTTGAACAGTTGATGAATGCTTGACACACAATGTAACATAGTTGTAAACATGCAGTAGTTTAACATATACCACTTTAATGTGCAAACAGATAATACGTTTATAACATAAGGTAAAATTATTATGAAATTACATTCTATCTGTTACTGTTTAAGAAGAGACCCTTATCTAAACTGTGTGTTTATGCTTTATTAACTCAGATGCTTATACGTGCAGATGCTTATCACATGCTTTAACTATTAACTTTTAGCTGAGCATGAAGGTGCATTGAACTCTACACAGTAAAACGGGAACATACTATGGAAATAGTATGTGCTGGAGTCTTTATTGTGTTTATTGTTTTCTTGCAAAGTGGAATAAAAATTCTGTCTATTCATGTAAACTATGCTGAATGTTCTACTATCAGATATAAATAACATATAAATAGTGGTTGTATCATTTATGAAACATTAAAATACATATAACTGCTCTATAAAGATACAGGTAAATATTATTGAAAGGTTCAACAAAAAAGAGACATAATTTAACATGGTTACACGTATGTTATGGGATACCAGTACAGTATATGAACTGCTAAGTATTATACATACAGTTTATCAGCATTTATGGTTATGAGCACTTGGGAAATATCAATAAATCATTGCTGTTTGCTGTTTAATTGTGTTATACTATTTTGTTGCCATAATCATATACTAGATGATTACAACTATGTTATACTGCTATTTATTGTGTTAAAACATCCATAAATTAACTTGCATATACATTCATCAGGTTATAAATCATTTATTTATTGGTGAATGATTATTGTTTTCAACCACAGTAGAGGAAGTTATTTTTTTTTAATGATTAACATTCAAAATGTCTGCTGTCCACATTTTAAACATATTTGCTAACAACAATAAATCATATTAGTGCACAAAATTTCACAGGAAATATCTGTTTCTGTCTTTGTATAATATGCTGTGTGTCAGAAGCTATGACTGAAACGTTTTACATATTCTTTTCAAGCCCCCATCATATAACTATTTGCCCTTAATGGTTACATTAACCTAGTAAAATAGGCATGTTAACAGTCCTCCCAGTATGTGTAGGGGAGCTCTAGATTTAGCTGGGCCTCTAAAATCCTCCTCCACTAACTATTATTGTACATGGGTTGGCAGTCTATAGTCCAGCCTGTAAAATCTTTCAGGAAGGGTCATTAAGGATATTTCATTATCTCCATATTGCCAAGGTCAGGTTGTCCATATATCCACTTTACAGCTGCTAGGGGAATATGCTGCGACTGTAGTATAATAGACCAGAAAATGTCCACACCAGGAATGATGGGAAATCAATATTGGGCCCAGCTCATCAATACAAACCCCATTTTCACAAGCAAGAAGAAGGTACTCAGGAAAAAATGTTGAGGAAAAATAGATTGAATCGGAATGAGAAAATAAAATAAAACTATGTTTTATTGTTAATAAAATGTTTGTTTTTCTGTGTACCATATGCTGGGAGACTCGTCACAGAAGTGGTTTAAACCAGTTTGGCTTGATTTTGCTTTAATCTGCCAGCACTGGATCAGGCAGTCCATAAATGTCCCAGCACAGTCATGTAACCACGTTAAAGCACAAAGAAACATGGGTTGTGACAATGATTTGCCCCATTTGTTACAGCAATGGCAGCCAGGGGCCTCAATCTGCCTTTGGTTTGTTAGAAGAATGTTGATGCCTTCAGTTTATTGCAGGGTAATGATGAGAAGAAATGTAAGATGCCAACAAACAAAAGAACATTTACATCTTCATGACTTAGAGAGAACGTGAATTATAATCCGTTCAGTCATTCCTAAAAGCAATTCCACTATCATACTCAGATAATGTTTGACACGTTTTTGTTTTGGAATTTTTGATTAATTATTTAAAATAAGGCACAAACATAAAACATACATAATACGTTTCTAAGGTGGAAGGTGTGAAGTTTGTACGGTAAAATTCTCAGTACATGTGAGCTATTTGTTAAATAAATGTAGCAGAGCATGTTGTGGTCCAACAAGGAATTTACAATGTGCTATGGTGGAGAAAAGAGAAAACAGCCTGTGGTTGTTTAACCAGCCAGTGGTAGCCTTGGGCGTTGTTTGTTTATGCAGCACAGCTTCCAACAAATGAATATCACACTGGCAAACTGATTTTGGAGAAAGCTTGTACTCTGCATACAAAAGCTTCTTCCTTCCCTCCCAAACCATTACCAACATCAAAATAATCCCAAAATGTTTTATTTTTTCCAAATTGTAAAATGTATATTTTTGCGCTGAATTATAATCTGTCACAAACACTGACTCACTATTCTTACTGTATGGTAGATACATTGTCTTTGTGTGAACATTACACATTGTCTGCTGCCTGCTAATGGCTTATTGACCATGTATGGTGTAATGAGACCTTGGGTGCAGGGGCAGCCATGATATATGAGGGTGAACATCGGACTCTGCTGCACTGATGACCTAATTTCAATATTCAGGGACTTGGGGATGGAAATGACACTTTTCACATTTAAGTGCTTTGTATTAGCCCCTGGCTTACTGTACCTCTGCCTAATCCCAGTCCACAGACAGAACCACACACTGCACAAAGAGATCGCCCTGCCTGCTACAGACCGTCCAAATTACAACTGTTCATTGTGAACACAGCAAAGGTGTACACCCTAAAACCACAAGGCAGTATGCACAGAGAGTGAGCGTTTGACTTGTTCTAGGAGTCACCTTCATCTTTTTCCATTCAGCTGATTTGATGCATGCATTCAAGAAAATAAAGCAGAGGCAGCTTCGAAAAGGGTTCTGTCTTCAGAGATAACCTTGAAGATGTATGGCATTTAGCATTTTGCTCAACCCCGGTCATGGCTTCCTGAAAGCGGTCATGGCTTCCTCAAATCACATATTTTGATCTCTATTCTTACAGAGGGAGAACATTAATACCCTTTCATGCTGAATAGGAGAATTTCCTATATTTTTTTTCTAGAGAAGCAGCTTCAAACTGGAATTTAAAGACTGTCATTGCATGTTAGGGCAAAAGGAGGATGAAGCTCGATGACCTATTTGCGTTTCTGTCTAGGAGAGGAGGAGAACACAAAGGTAGGGTGTGCAGAGAAAGGTTGAAAAAATGCAGACTTATTTATCATTCATTCTTTATTTCTCTTGTATTAGTGAAAGGAGGTGTCATGTTTGGCACATTGAAACTCGGGTTCTGCCAAAGAGATGTGACGCCAAGAGAAATCTGTGTTGTTTTAACCTTGGGCCTGATTTAAGCAAACATGAATATATTACATCCAGTATCTTTCATCCCCCAGTCAACGTGCCCACTCTGTATTCTTGCAATGCTACTGTATATTAAGTGTAGTTTTTACTACACACAGGAATATGAGTTGTCAGGTTCTGCACAAAGGACAGATGAACCACAGCACGGCAGCATTTCTTTCTTCCTCAATGTGGAAAGAAAATCCTTGAAAATGCATTGTAAGCCATAACAAAAAGTCAAAAGTACAAGTAGATAGATGGATACATAGATACGTTTCTTTCACTCACCCTAGATGTCTTATGAGAGCAGATGGGGCAGTGTGCTGGCCCTGACTGGTACTGGTACATTCTGTAAGTTGAGAATGTGTGTGTATTTCTGTCTGCCGTAGGGACAGCACAGTAGCTCACGGTGCTCCGACAGGTCCACTGTGTGTGGTGTTCTGCAGCATCAGCAGTCGGACAGGGGCCAGACGGTGGATTTATGATGCCAGAGAGCGGAAATGACCTGCTTCTGTCATTGGGTGTGTGCCCCATCACGAGAGGCCCTAAACTATATTGGCACAGTGCTGACAGACATGTTTGTCATCCAGTCAGTTTTGAAGATGCCAAGCAAGTGGTATTACTTGTTTGACAAGACCCTCCACTCAATCTGCGCATGTGTTTCTGTGCGTGCCATGTCTGCCTTTTCTGCTCTGTCTTCTCTTTTTTACTTTGAGATATGTCGCTTAACATTAGCTGTTTATTTGTTATTCAAATTAGATCTCATCAGTTGAAAATCATTTGGACATAATAAATGCTTTCTAGGTTACTAAAGCTTGTTATGGCATACATTCTATTTAACCATACCTTTGCACTTCTAGCAAAGTGAGTATTTTAAATCTCTCTTAAGTCTTAAGAATATTAATATTCTTACAATCTTGAATCTGTAACTCTATAATATAGGCAACTAATTAACCACCAAATAGTATATAGTAAATAGTAAAAGTGATTTTTTTTTTTTACATATTATGCAGTCTTTACTGTCTCAGGAGAGGGGTTCAACCTTCCAGTGTGAAAGTGTTGCATGAACAGTGACACCTTCTGGCATTCTAAAAAGACCATGTATCAGAATTCTAGTCACTGTTATTTCACCTTGAAAAACATATTGTAGCGCTACAAAGTAACAGTTATCATTTACTAAGGAACTAATAGTGTACACTGGGAGGCAAGCAAAGCAGCAGTTTATGTATTTGAGGTCTGTATTGAAGTTTAACAGATTATATCACATTGTTGTAAGTCATTAGAAGCTGCTTAAGGAGCAAAAGACATTAGCATGGTCATTCTGTAGGCATGAATACCACCACAGTAGGAATTGTCAACTGGATTTGGATTTGTTTACCTTCATCATTATTTCATCTATCTATTATATAACAGCTAATGCATAACTAAATATCCGGGTCACTCAAAGACTGAGCACCATCCACTACTAAGACGACAATAACTGATTACCTTGGTGCTTAAAGTTTAAACACTTGTTGATCATTCATTTGGTAGGCAAATTATCAGAGCAAAAATGTGTACTGAGCATACCTTAGTGATGTATATACACATATTTGTTTGTTTTCCATCATTCAAGTTAAATAAACAATGCATGTTAAGAGTTAGACTGGCTCATAGTTGTAAAAGACAGTAGTTGATGTTTGTGGGAATTTGCAGAGCTGTGCAGAAATGTCAACACGTGGATAAAAAATTGGAAAAATATGAAAAAGGGGCTCAGCTAACATAGGCAACACAGAGCAGAGACAGCCAACTGGGTAATAAAGGATCTGGCTGTAATTTAATCATGATCATATCTTAAATCAATCTCAGTGTAAAATGGATGAAAGATGCTGTGACAAAAGCCATCTCACAACAGTAAATCACTTCATCAGCTCATTTAATAGATGCACAGCATTTATTAAAAAAAAGCACTTCATTAAATACTCTAGGTCAAATATTTGATAGAGGTACAAAACTCCAAATGATTTTTAGCCGTTTTGACATTAAAATCTCTGACCTACTTATGTGATTTACACAGCAGACACCAAATTTTGTTTCTATCCACTTGAACTTCCAAAGATTTCCTCCATCACTAAGCAACCATCTACAGAGCCTTGCCTCTCCCATCCACTCTGATGAATATTTTATAAAGATGCAAAGATCCTCCTTCTCAGTGTGTAATCAAATGCACACAGTACTGCAGGGATTTAAGGAAGAGATATAAAGTCACATCTTAAGGAAGAAATCCATTTTTCTCCAGGCTTGCATTCATTTAGGAATCAATGTGCCTCTCAAGAGACTGGCTATTTGAATAAAATGCACACACACACACACATACACAATTGAAAACCTTTTTGTCATTATTCTGATCTTTTGAGCTTTAAATGCTTTTAGACAGCAAACATTAATGGACTGCAGGTACTTAGCAATCAGAAAGCTATCATGTAGCAGTGTTTAACTGAACACTTATGAAAGATGTTAATTAGAAGAGAAAATAAAGTCAAAATAAGGCAGTGAACAAAACACCTCACTTATTATTACAGTTTGGATTCATAGTAATAACTCTTAGAAAAAGGAGTTTTAGTCTATTGTTGTTATACGTTACACTGAACACAAACAACAAAGTCATATCGCTTGATAAATTCTACCATGGCTTATGAGTTTCAAGTGACTAATGTAATAACTTTTCTCATTCCTGCTTGAAGCTGATGTTTGTGATTGAATCTTACAATTTGTTCTAATTTTACAGATGCCATTAGAAAAGGCAAACAGAGATAAAAGGAAAATAGGAAAAAAGATTAATTTAATAAACATAAATTTATCTAAAATTATATTTTTGTTTCTGCTCAGCTGTATTACCATTTGCATAAATTCAATGCCTTCTGAATATCTGATACAGTGTTTTTCTTGGAACTGCTGGCACAGTGTGCAATCCATTTGGGTCCTCTTGTTATTTTTATTGTCAAGTTTGAAATGCTCTAATGCTGGAACTGTTTTAATTAGTACTCTGCACTTTATGGAGATCATTGTTCATGCTTGCCTAATTATGTTTAGATGGCCCAAATCTCCATCAAAGGAAGCCATTATCCTACATCGATGGTGAAACGACGGGATTCCATCTTCACCCCCTAGACAAGGCTATTACTGCTCTGCCTTGGCTTGGACACGCTAAATAAACACATCAATTTCATAGGTCTGGAAAGTTAGAGATTGAGGAGAGATTGTAGATATCAGCTGCATATGGTTGAGCATACAGATACTCTACTGTACATCACAAGTGCTTTTGCAGCCGGCTGGATTTCACAGGATCGGACTGTGCTCTGCTATATTTTAAAAAATATTTTCTGCTTGACCAAAAATCTACTTCTGATGGGAAACCAGTTGAAAGAAGAAAGAATATGATACACTTCCACTGCTTACATATTCCTTAGTAATGCCTACTGGTGGTATTAAAGACCAGTGGGGGAGGGGTATGATTGGTTATGTAGTTTTGTTGTTTTTGCATGCATCCTTGCCCGAGAGCCCATGAATGTGATGGTTTTATATTTGATTAGGCAGCCCAGGGGTCTCAGCAGTCCAGCCCTGCAATGGGCCGGCAGGGGCCTTGTACAGGCGTCTCATTGCTCACCATGCCTCAGTGGTGATGTACACATCGAGTGTGACCGCCCGCTTGATTTAAACAGCAGTTCGGCCTCGATGTGGGAGTGCACTCACTCAGTGCAATATTGTGGTCCATTCATCCAGCAACCACTGGACATTGGTCTCTGCCAAATACATCAGGCTTGCCACCACATTTGTGTTTGGAGTGAGTCAATCGATGGCGTACGAGCGCAGTGAGACTTTATGCTTGTGTGCCATGCTCCCTGAACACTGCATGAAACAAATTTTAACACAAATATTGACAAGGGCAGAATCTGTGCTGTACCACATTGTAAATCCAGTGAATTTAAACTCAAGTTGAAGATGAGCTTGTTTTCTCTCTCTCTTTTTCTGCCTGTTTTTCTCTTCTTACCTGCTGCAAGGTTTATTAATATGTAGCAAATACAGAGGGTTGTTAAAGCTGCATTAACTAATATTTTACATATACTGTGTTGTCTCTTAACTGGTCTAGTTCATTTTGTGTTTGTGAGTTATATACAGACCTTCTGTTGTTATCCTAGCGAGACAGTACTATATGCTGTTGCTATGGCCCCAACATTGGCCCATCGGCCACCTAGCAAAATGTAGGAGCAAGTCACAGACAACCCACTGCAGACACATGCAAGAGAGCTAAAACAGCACCTGTAATTACTATATATTCTTATACGAGCAAGTGTACAGTTTCACAGGGGTAACGGTATATGGTATTGAGTATGTTTTTGTTCCACTGAGACCATCTGAAATTAGTTACATGATCTTTAAGTAACCTTGGCTTGCAGAACTATAATCTTCATCTTACAAATATATAATTAAATTCATAAGCAAAGAAACACATCTCTACTCATTACAGTATAATTCTGAAGGGCCCCTGTTAAACAAAAGTTACATACTGTAAGTTGGAATTGTTATCTGTTAACTGAATAGTGTGAAAACACAGCTTACTGTAGCTAATATTTTACAAATGTATAATTTTATTTATAATTTATTGTTTTTATTTATTGGTATATAGTGTTGATGTTAAAGATATTGTTAACTATCTGAGGGTTTACTTAAAATCTCTATTGTTTTGGCTGTTAATACAGCTAATATAACTGTAATTTTTCACAAATAAAAAAAGCTACTTAAGCCATTTAAGTGGATACTCAGTGGCTTTTTGGATTTAAATATATCTTCTAAAAATCTTGTGAACTCTTCTCTTCACAATGTGCACTTTTAGAGAGTCCTGGATCTTGTTGAATCAAGAACTAATTGTGAATGGTAAATGCTTTTTTTTGTTTGTTTTTATTTTTTTGACTTACTGATAAGCACTACAGATGAAGTTCAGTTAGATTTTTCTTGTAACAACCACTTGATCACTGGTGAAAAGGAAGGTTGTGTGACACTATTCACCCCTAAGTTGTATCCAGAGGGCAAGTTGTAACAATATACAATGAGATCACTGAGGATTCCACAGCAGCATATCTCACTCACTCATAGTAAATGGTAGCCTGCTTTCTGCCCACAAAAGCATATGGAACAAATGAGTTTATGTTTCCATTTAAATTTCGTATTCATTACTCTGCACTATTCTATCTGCAATTTAGTGGCCTGGTAAACTAGTCCATCACACCATTTCTTTATGTGAGTGCATAGCATCCTGTGAGCACTGAAGTTATATTTAGAGATTCAGTTCTTTACTCAGCCCCTCAGCCTACAGGCCTTTGCTTTGCACAAAATGAGCAAAGTTATTTTCATTTCCTAAGTGGTCACCATAGCCAAGCAGTAATGAGCAGACCCAAGGAGGATTGTTATTTTCTTAAGGACCAAATTAAAAAAAGACAGAAAGAAAATCCTGAGTAGTTCCAACATTACAAAGGGAAGCCTAGAGGAGAGTATACAGTTCATTAGTTTACACACTTGGTCCTCCTGGTCCTACAGGGTGAGGGAATATGGGTGATAAATTGTGCATCCATTCACTTCCTCAGTTTAAGTTGTCATTAAGGCCCAGTCTGGAATTGGAATATAGTGCCACCATAGGATCCACCTGCTGCTGTAACTGTGTTTTTATTTATTTTGCAGTGCTGGACACTTTTATAGCCCCCACAGAGAATGGTTTTGTTCCTGAAATCAGCCATGTAATAACCTTTAAATGCATTTTGAGGCCAGAAAGATTCAGCTTTGTAAACTTTATAAACACCAGGAAAAACTGACCTCAATATTTTAAAGATACTATTTATAGAAAAGTAACAGACATCACTTCCATTTTGGTTTCTAGAAATCTTGTCCATTTTTGTGCTACAACAGTGTACATACACTATATGTAGTGTATGTGCATTATTTACACTATTTAATATATTTTACATTCCACTATTGAATGTTCAGTGTCACATTGTTCATTGAGATTTCTTATGAATAGAGTTAGTGATGCTTGATTCATAGGTGAGGCTGCTGTTGTATAGAACTGCCAGGTATATGAAATAGTTTTCACAGTTTTGGACTCCTCACTGTGTTGCTTTGATGAAGGCTGACATGTGAAGTATGACATCATGCCAGTGGGCAGCTTTTTTGAGCTCTGCACCAGTGAGGTCACTGGTCTCCTAATGACTTCCTTGGGGGTTCATAGTCAGCTTCCTTCTCTGCAGCCCATAGGGTCTCCCCCCTCCATTCAACACACGGCTCACCCAACACAGGCAGCTCAACGCTTGGCTAGCCTCTCTGCTCATTGTTCTTAATCAAGAAATGGGAGCCATAAAGATGCAGCAAGTGAGTTCATGCATACCCAGTGGGGTCAGATGAAGCCAAGTGGAAGAGTCATCTTAGACTGCACACTCATACACACACACACACACACACACACACACACACACACAGGCACACACATAGAGAGTAATTGTGTAGGGTTATGGTAGTTATAGCTGGTTTGGATGTGAGATGATCACATATTCAGTTTATATGAACTCTGAGCTCTATCTCTGTTAGTGGATACAGTTGTTGCACATTGTAATATTACAACAGTGCATTCCCAGACCTTCAACACAATGCTCTTTCAGCACACTCTATATTTACAGTATTCTGCATCCAAGTAATGGACCACAGGCTTAGAGTGATTTTTTTTCTCACTACTTGTGCATCTTAAGGCAGGATGAGAAGCATGTAAATCAGGCAGCCCATGTACTTCTTTAATATTTAACATAGGTTATTAGACAGGGCAAAGATTTGACCCCCGAGCGCTTCTGCACATCACATGAATAACTAATGTTGGCTGATTATGTTAATCAGCAGTACTAGGCAGTGATGACCACGAACGCAGCACCACTGCTGCAGGAGAGAGCTATAATCTCAGATGTTTCACAAAAACACAGCCCGAGCCCATCATTAGCTCTGAAACACAGCTACTGCACACTGTGTGCAGCACAGGGTGATTTACACTTCACTTGCTCAGCTTGAATTTTCCTTTAATATGTATACTACCGATAAACATGCTGCATTCGTGAAGCTACTAGCTGTGATCTTCCTTAACAGATAATCAAATATTTGCATAATGATAAGAACACTGAAGCTACACCAGGCAACTCTGCATGACGGCGGTGTCAAATGGCACTGAGAGGAAACTGGAAATGTTACATTTCAATATCTAGAAATCATCTAATGAGACTGCAGTAAGGTGAAACACTCATAGCTTTTTCTTCCAGCTACCTTGACGCCAAATTATACAAAAGATCATAACATTGTCCAATGCTTAGAAAAAGTGAGTATTTTAAAAATAAATGTATTTGTCAATTTATGTATGTTGAATACTGTACTTCACCAGGGATTTTCACCTGTCAAAAAATTTACTATATGAAGTCCCACTTGCAGTTTGTATGAGACACCTCTGTTACAGCCTCTTAAGTTTTGAACGTATCACTTGGTTCTATTAATACATGTATCAGCTCCCAGTAAGAAAAATCTTCAGTATGTGTCCGTGTGCATTCAGCAGTCATGCCAGCTCTGACATTTATATCTTATGAGTGAGTGGACTTTAATCATGTTCTAAGAAAACGGCTACATTTTTTTCCCAAAGATGACAGTGCTGATTTTAAAAGCTTATTGTTGGATCATAAAGCAAGTGCCTGTCTTCCCCCTTGTTTGTTTTGAGTCAAAGATAAAAACATACACTTGGAAAGCCATTTGGAGGTAGAAGTGGGTTGACTGTGGCTATATTCCATCCCCATCACCAGAGTTCTTTGGCCTCCACCATAAAGAATTCCAACAAGACAATTTTGCGCAGTGTGGGGTGAGCTGACAGGGAGTGTTATTAAAACACAGGGTGCTGACCGCTCTCAAAGTTATTAAAGTGCTGTGAGATTGTGTCTGTGATAGCCCTGCCGGTCGGGATGTCCTTCACACACACAGGTACATTACAGTGGGGATGCGGTCATCACAGAGAGGGGGTTGAGCAAGGAGGGTGCAGTACAGATAGACACTCTAGTGATAGTGGAGCACTGTCATTGTCTTCATTCTTCTATTAATGATGACCATAGCTAACCCTTGGCTGTAGATCCAAAATTACAGCCTTCTAACTTTTTCAGTTAGGGGCTTAACCATTGTAAAGGACATACAGAACACACAAATGGTTATATATACTCATATATATTTATTTATCAAAGGATTTGTAAAAACAAATAAACATGTTAAAAACTATGCATAAAAACACATGAAAAGTCTGTAACCTATAAATTACTGAATTGTGAATTTAGACTGTGTTAGCTTTCTGTGGTCAGGATTTTCTCTTCGTATAATGTGTGGGACAGTCAAACAATTTCAACAACACAACAGCAATCATGGTAAGTTGTGAAAGAGCTTTTCCACATGTTCACACCTGCCATTTATGTAATTGTTGCAGTTTTCGCTGTCGTTATCGCAACATTTATCTCTCCATAACTTCTGTTTATGTTTTGCAGTGTTGGAAATTTCTGAGGAAAAAATTCTATTGTAAGTCAGTGATGATAATGCTCTAGTCTGCCTCTTCATGTCTAACATTATAAATCCTACAAATATACACAAAGGGTCCCATTTGCCAAGATCCCAAATAGCAAGTGCGCAATCTAGAAAGTTGTGAGAAAGAGGCAACTGTTGGGAAATCAGCAACTGCCTTTGGCCTCATTCAATCCTGAGTGCATTTGAAATTTTAGGCAATAGTCCATTTCCTGTAACAAGTATTAAGGACTTGTTGGCAAGGACATGCAAAGACAGCCAAAAGGATTTTGCTTGGCATGTATAGCTCCTTCTCAGCCTGTATCTCATACAGCTCCAAAGTTGTATCACTGTACAGACTATATAACTGTATGTTTTTTTTCCCCCTATTATTCTAAATATATATCGTGATAAGCAAACACATGTTCTTGATGCATGTTCTTTCATTTCTCCTATGCCTCCTCCTCATCTGAATAGCAGCAGCCATCTGTGATTGCAACTGCCTTTCAAAGATATTGTCTACAGAGGTAATCACAATGATGCCAATGCAGCTGCCATTAACAAGTACTCTATATCTGCTGCCTTGCTGGTGTGTTTTGGCTGTTGGTGTGTCTGCAAACCACGAACAAACTTAAAGTCCCCCTGTAAAAATGTATTATATAATAGCATGGCACACTCTGCCCGCTGAATGGTTAAGGCACATACCTCATAAATGCTGCATTCCAGGTTTGAGTCCATTTATGTCATATTTCTCTCCCCTAAGGCTTTCTGTCTCAACTGCACTATTACTAGCAAAAAAATGCCCAAAGAATATTTTAATAAAATGTTATGACGGCCCATAAATGGTGACTGCATAACATAAAACTTGCAAGTGAGTGCAAAACATAAAAAGTGCAAGTTATTGCTATTTTTCAAATTACACTGCACACAATAAGCTGTGCATACGTTTTACATAAAGTAATAACAATATTATATATATTGCGTAATGTGCTGACTATTTTTTTTACAGCATGAGCAGCTATTACATTATAGTAACTGTA